>OZ007576.1:39145710-39245710 GCA_963931925.1 Onchidella celtica | reverse complement strand
TGCACGTCGCTGGTTTTTAACGTGTAGCCTAACCAGCCAGTTGCAAATAACCAAGGCTGATAAGCAATGTAAAGCGGTTCTGATGAGCCACTTCAGACAAATTTATTTTATACAAGATTTGCTCAACTATTTAGGATGCAACAAAAAGTGTAGTTTGACAAATAATGACGCTGAACACACAAGCCTCGCACAAGCAACCAAATGGACCCACATTCACAAATCTCACTAATGGGACAGTTAACATTTTCCTCCATATCTAAGGCCAATAAAACACAATAGTGATTTGTGTGCGTTCACTTGGTTTTTCACGTTACTGACATGCTTTTATTATCAGACTTTATTTTACAGTTCATTTAATAACATTATAAAAATATGTTATATTTTTTCATAGCGTGGCTGTAGCGCAACTTAATAACGTGGCCTTGGTCTTACTTGATACAACTTAACATCATGTCAGTGGCGGCTTGACTAAACAAGCAAGCATGTAACTCCCTAACGAGTTTATGCGCTTAAATAAGCATACACGCAGGGTGAATGATGAAATCCGAAGTCTGAAAAAAAATTTAAAAATTCAACAAAACTGAAGGCCGTAGAAAAAAAATCAGGAGCAGGCAAGCTTGTTGTCACCCACCGACTGTTACCAAAACTTCACACTTTTATTCATTACTCTTTCGACTGTTAAGACCATATTAAGCCATTCAGTATGCATCTCTTCTGATCACAGTTTCACGTTTCCCCTTCCGGTTCAAGGAACTTTGAACACTGTTCAATCTGTGTGGTTCTTTTCAATAAGGCGTGGAAGTGGGACCAACCAGCATCCGGCGACATGGAAGGCGTTAATAGGCGTTCGTATATGTGTGTCCCGACATCTCACGCTATGGGGAAAAAAGCCAAGCTTACGGAAAAGAAACCTTTTCAAACGGGGAAGATCAGAAGGAAGTTAATTAAATCGTATGAACTGTCTTCTCTGCAATTTATGTGACAGTAATTATGAAAACTGTTCTTAAACATGTTAGATAGGACGAATATCAGAAACTTGAGGTCTTTACTTCCTGGCTCGGCCATTTCACACAAACTTGAACATAAAACTCCTCCTAATCCTTACCAATGTGATAAAATTATATGAAAATATTTAATTCTATTGTTAAATTTGGAAGCTCTGAATATGAAACATAAATAAAGAACGTGTACCCAAATAGACAGTGAAGGGCGCAAAGTGGTCGGTATCGTGCCGACACGCGTAAAACCCAAACTCAAACTCATCCTCCTCTCCCTCCCCTCTTTTTCTCTTTCCCGCTCTCTCTCTCCCTCTCTCTCTCTCTCTGTCTCACACACACACACACACACGCACGCACGCACACATAAACGCATTCAATAAAAAGAGCTTACTTCTTGAAAACACTTCTAAATCTGGATGTTTATGTAAACAATGATAATTATTGACATTTCATGTTCAAAAGTGCCACCTTCGTATCCTGCAAGAGGAAATAGAAATGACCCTGACCCGACGATGTGACCCTCTCACAGGATTCCACGAGAAAATACAACAAAGAGGTATTGTGTAAAATTTCAGCGCAGAATCCTGGAATACATTAAACTAAATATGACTAAGTTTTTGTGGGTATTTTTGTCTTTCCGCCACTAAAATATGTTATGGTGTTTATGTGAATTGTTATTGCAACAAATGCTCTTGTTTTAAAAGCTCTTTTCCCGTGTTTCAGTTGGTACAGTAAAGATGCTACAGGATGATACGTGAAGAAAAAAATACACCAAGCTGCTGTATTACATTATTACATCAAACATAATAGACGGACAGGACCAGTGTCCTTTCCTTCTAGTTAGCGGATGTGAGTTATGGTACTGACCAGCAGTCGCAAATCTACAAAAGATCAAGCGGAAAATGAACAGCGAGATATTCTGTACTTTAAAATTGGAACTTTACTGTAGCCATGAAATATTTGGCAAAATGAATAAAAATAATGAACTCTGAACTTGGCGGAACTGATGTGTTGCCTTGCAAAAAGCCCCCACCCAGAGATCTGTGACTTCTACACAAAGTCCAACAGAAAACTCAACTTATGGTCTATGGGGGCCAGAGCCTGAACAACTGTGCTTGCTACACTGGAACATCCGAGTGAAGGTCAAGATAAGGGAAATAAAAAGAGAATCAGCAAATTGGAGAGACTGCACTATTTTCAAATAACAGTGTGGGGAAGTAGGAAATGGATTTGCTGAATAATTAAAAAGGGCTAACTGCATAATTGTGAACTGCTCTTCACAACCAGCCTGGTGACTCGAAAGCTCCTTTTGCGTCCTTTCACGTTTACAGCGGTGGATCGTTTGTCAAGCGTTCGACACTTGTCAGAAATTATTATCAAAAGAACAACGGGCCATGATGATCGGGGTTGATCCTGATCCAAGTTAGCAGTTGCCATTACAAAACTGATCCCTTGGTACCAGAGACATTTGAATCCATCGACCAAAAAGGGAATTTATACAGAATGCGGACAGATACATAGATCACTTTGTAATCGGCTGTGTAGCTTTCATAAATAAAATCCGCTCTGTTTGTTCTCTTAATATTTTAGGAGTCCGGGCAACACTCTACTCGTAATTTCATCGAAAAATCACCTGGAAATGGATGCATACTTGTATGCAAGTGCTCAGCGTAGGGTCGTTGTCTCGCGTAGCATTCCACATCGTGGACCATAATGTAACGTCCTCTGAGTCACCAAAGCTTTGTGACAGACATTATGAATAAAACTGATTTGAGCCTAACCTGAGCAGCAAAGTAAAAGCCATGTAGAAGATAAGCATATTATATCATTCGAACGTCGGAAAACGAGTTGTACGGCAAGTCAGCTCGAAAACGGCTAGACATCACCCTGCATGATTTATTGACCGGTTTTGTGAGAGTTAAAAGATGGAAAACCAGTAATTTTCAATGAAATGTGGTTGCCGTGCAAACTCTAGATTGTCACCTGACAACTGAAGGATGGAGAACGTTTTGTACAGAAAATGATTACAATTTTGCTTTCACAATTACCCCGGGCATGCTGTAGAAGAAGATTTGCGTCCCTAAGAAATTTTCTTTCACTGCAGAGTGGACAAAAGGTTTTTTTGTTTGGAAAAACTGATGTCATTCGGAATCCGTCCAGAAATGAGCAAAACTGGGCTGAATGCTGGTCCACATAAGCCCTTAAAAAAGCCCCCAAAGTAGTCGATACACAGAAAAAAAAACAACAAAGATCAGCGGTGGAGTTTAATTATTTCGTATATTATTCGATACCTTAACCATCTAGTGCCAAGACGAAATCTGCCAATCCCAAAACTTTTGAAAAAATACGCTGAACCGATTATAAATAGTCAGATTATTGCAAAAATATAGATATGTAATTGGAAAAATTATTTGTTAATAAAATAAGAAGAGTAAAGGTACCAAAGACAGAGCATTTTGGCTCCAGGTGACCTACTTCAAATATGGTACACTGGGTGATAGAGGGTTAATATAAATACTTATAGGAGCCAAGGAGAGTTTAACCCCGCTGAGATCTGACTCTATATTGACTCTTCCAGTATAAAATAATACTCTCTATGAGCATTGCTGGCATATATCAGGAGGGAAAAATCGCAAAGTGTTTGCGTAGACGGGAATTAGAATAAAGGTCTGCGCCGATATTAAAACAGCCATTGGCGTTCTGTTGTGACGGACAACAGTTGAATCCCGACGGTGACAACATACTGGTCAATGGCAATTGAAGTTCAGATTTTCTAGTGTTTGGTTACAGGATACAACCCGATTCAAAATCTGATGGGGAGGTCTGTATGCAAAGAGATGCTTAGATGATAAATGACTAGATATTTTTAGTTTTGGTCTCTCTGGATGCCACTGAAACATTTATGCCAACAAGGGAGGGTCTGCAGCATTTTGTTTGAAACGTCTATAAACATTTATTGGTCGTGAAACTTCTGTGAAAATCAATCTGATGAAAGTCATAGCCCTAGTTTCAACATAATGCAAAAGACCTGACGCAAAACTATTTTTGTTTTTTGAGTTTAACGGCATGTCGGTTTTTTTGTAATCTCATTTTGGGCTAGCTTTCAGCCCTCAGATGCCTATAGGTAAGATCAAATAAAAGAAGTTAAAAACCTAACGAGAAAAGGCCCGTACCGTAAAGTATGTCTATATGAATTTTGTAGATAATTGTGATAAAGTCTGTTAAATCAACTTGTAGAGTTCGACCTCTTTCAGAAATGACATGATGCGCTGCAGGTCCACGTCAGAAAATGATTCTTTCATGGATCCCCACATAATGCCTTCTTCAGATGTGCGCGAAATCCTCACATTCTGTTGAAAGGTTGCTGACAGTTAGACAGTTTCGTCGTACGTTGTCCCCTAGAATGAATGTCAACATCTGACCACACACCGAAATTCGCCAACATTTAAGCACGAGATGCTGTTTGACACTTCATCAGGAACGAATACGGCGAGAGGGCACGACAACGGCCACTTTGCGGCTCTCATGGTTTTTTTCGTTATCTCTCTTTAGGCTAGCGTTCAGCCCTCAGATGCCGACAGGTAAGATCAAATAAAAGTGAAGTTAAAGATCTGATGGGAAAAAGCCCTATAAAAAATGTACAGGGAAAAGGGCCGTTCTGTAAAGTATGTCTCTATGAAGTTTGTAAATATGATAAAAGTCTGTTGCATCAACTTGTAGGGTTCGACCTATTTCAGAAATGACGAGACGTTCTGCGGGTCTACGAATTTCTGGGAAGTATAATTCCCGAGTTTGGTGCTGATCAACAACATCTAACACCCTTTTTTTTTCTGGAGCATTTTATGTCTGTTCTTCCTTACAGGTGCCCCATAATCTCTTTATGAAGGAGACAACGTCTTTGCTATTTTTATAAATAGAAGCGCATATGGACAGTGCATATCCGTGCAACGCACACAATTCGATGACGTAGAACACACACCGGAATACTACATTACTGACCTTGTTAATTTGCATAGTTTTTAAAAGTATGAATCCTCTTAGTAGCAAAACAATCCGATTTCTGCTTGCGTGATCTGCGCTAATAATATACATGTACTTGATTGTACGTCGATCACCAATGGCTACCCCAACCCCCTTTTCGCCTGATTAGTCAATCTGACTACCGCCCATTGATACAAACTAACTAGACTCTCACGCTGCTCCGAGGGTCCTGCTGTTGCAGTCTTTCCGGGAAACCGACTACTGAGGTCGAATACTGGTCCTGTCTCGGTGGGTCCCTCGTACAAGGTGCATGCGAACGAGTGGTACTAGCAGATGATCACCGTTTCGCCTATGACCATTCCGCAGCCTCCGGGCTCCGGATAAGCCCGATCCCAGGTCTGGAGAGACCCGGGGAGAATTTCTTCTCGACCGCCACGTGGTAGCAGCGGGGCAGCCCAAGCTGGGGGCTGGCTAACGGGGACGGGCTGACGGCTGACCTTCCCGAAGCCGTTAAACACTGGGAGCTTTCCGTTGCTGTAGGCAGATGGGGGCAAATTGCCTAGCAGAACGCAGTGGTGGCAGTCCCCGATTGAGGGCCGGGGACTGACCAGATCGATCTTTCGAAAAGTCGTGCAGCAAGCACTACGTGACAACGACTAAACAAGACAATGACCGCACGCTGGCGGATGAGAAAGAGAGATTCTGATCACGACGTGATACGAATCAGTCGGTTCAGGCTGTCACCAGCCTCCCTTTGTCTGAAAGGGGTCCAAGCAGCGACAAATTCCCACTTTACATGATGGTACCATATGGCAAAAAGAAACGTGGGGCTGAGAAACCCAGACATATTCTCCGTAGGGAGGATGGCAGTTGCCAGGTCCCCCTACGCAAGTATGCTACTGGTGACCTGTGTCCGAATGCGAGTGTGAATGAGTGTGTGAAAACCAACAAGGGGACCCTAGCGGCGAGGGATCCCCCTGCGACACTTAACATGTTGCAGCTCAACGTCTGCGGCCTTCGCCCGAAGGTCCTGGAGCTAACTAAGCTCCTGAAGGCAAAACACATACATGTAGCTCTCATCCAAGAGACTACTGAATGGGAGAGGCGCGCACGTCACAGGGTATACCATGTACACCTGTTCGTGTACCAAATGCCGAGGCATTGCCACACTGGTTCGCAATGACATTACGGCTGTGAGGCAGCACGCCCCGACGAGCAAGGGTGAAACTGATACCCTCACCCTTACAGTATGGAAGGACGGCGTGTCCTTTACCATCACTAATGTGTATAATCCCCCAAAGGTCCCCTGCGACCTAGGGTTGACAGAGGCTACCTTTAATAATACCATCATAGGAGGAGACTTCAACGCACGAAGCCCTGAAATGGGGTACGCCCCAGAATCCACGAACATCGCAGGAAGAAATGTCGAAGATCTCCTCCTAAGTTCGAACCTGGTCCGGATACAATCAGCCGACTCCGCGCCTACTTGCCTGCATCGAGCAAACAGCGCGGAGAGTCGGCCCGACATTACGCTTCTATCTGCTGACCTCGTTACCAGACACAGCTATACAGTCCTCGAGGACCTAGGTAGCGACCACCTTCCTCTCCTCGTACAAATCCAGACCAAAACAGCTAAGAAGAAGGAGAAGCGTTTAAACTGGAATTATAAGCGAGGCAGATGGGAAGAATTCAGAGAGACTTTAGGTTTAACTCTGAACGAGGTGGACCCCAACCAGGGTTCTATTGACGAAGCCAACGCCGTACTGACTACGGCCGTGCTCGCAGCTGCTAAGCGGAGTATTCCGCGAGGACTGCAGCCCCTAAATCGCTTGCCCTGGTCAAAGGAACTTGAACAGGCGGTCCGACAGCGTAAGAGGGCGAGAAGAAAAGCAAAAACGAGCACGGCGGCCAGGATCGATTATAACAGATTGACCGCCAAAGTCAAGCTGTTGTCTAGAAATACCAAACGGGCAAAGTGGTTAAACCTGTGCGAGTCTCTGAAGGTGGACCCAAGTGGTGGCCGAGCGTGGACCGTCCTGAATCGCCTTAATCGGGGGCAAAGAGTGAAGAATGTCGCTCCGATACGGGCAAACGGGACGGTCGCGGTGACAGACCATAAGCGTGCAATCATGCTTAACCGACACTTTGCCAGTACAAATAAGAGTGGCAAAGCTACGAATACGGACAAGGGGCTCAGTAAGGTCAGGCGTCAGCTCGAACAATCGCAGGTAGACAGCGATTACGAGGGCCTTAACAGTGAGTTCACCCTAGAGGAACTGGAGAGAGCACTTGGCAAGTGTAAAAATCGTAAAGCGCCAGGCCCGGACAAAATCTCTAACGAGATGTTGCTCCAGATGGGCCCCACGGCAAAGAAATGGCTCCTAGCCTTAATAAATAGAACGTGGCACGAGAGAAAACTCCCTATTGACTGGAAAAAGGCCGTGGTGACAGCTATCCCGAAAGCAGGCAAAGATGGTACCGAACCATCACATTACAGGCCAATTCCCTTACCTCTTGCATATGCAAAGTAGGGGAGAGAATGGTTAACTACCGGCTGACCTGGTATGTCTTCTAGACAGACACCAGGCGGGCTTTCGTAGTGGCAGGCAGTCGATGGACCAGCTTATCCGATTGATCCAAGAGGTCAATAATGGTTTCCATAGGCGGGAGCATACGATCTCAGACAAGCGTACGACAAGGTGTGCAAAGGTGGGCTACTCCTTAAATTACTCAAGGCGGAGGTCAAAAGAAATCTGTACGGATGGGTCAAAGATTTCTTGCACAATCGAACAGTCCGCACCAGAGTGAACGGACAGACCTCAAGCCAACTCACCATGGAGAATGGCCTGCCGCAAGGCTCAGCGTTAAGCTGCACGCTCTTTGCAGCTTACACCAGCGACCTCACACAATACCTGAGATGCGAAAAAGCGATGTATGCCGACGATATGGTAATCTGGAGGACAGGAAAGCATGTCCAATGGCTACAGCGAGACCTTAACCGGGACCTCGCGACGCTTGCCTGCTACTGCCGATTGTGGAAGATGGAGATAAACGTCGATAAGACCGTTTATCAACTCTTCACCAACGGAAAACACGCCCAGAAAGCCACCATCAATCTTAAGATCAATGGCCAGACACTCAAAAGGGAAAGCGCACCACGATACCTGGGAGTTGAACTTGACAGCAGGCTCAACTTGCAGACGCACGTCAGCAAGCTCGAGACTGAGGCTAGGAGGCGATTGACACTGTTAAAAACGCTCGCCGGTACCAACTGGGGTGCCACTGGGAAGGTTCTCAGACAGCTATATCTAGCCTACGTCCGAGCAGGACTAGAATATAGCCTACCACTGCAACCAATGGCCAGCGACCGAACGCTGTCGGCACTGGACCGAGTTCAGAACAGCGCCTTGAGACTCATATCAGGCTGCCTCAAAACCACTCCTACGAATGCTCTCGAAATCATGACCAATGTGGAACCACTGGCAACCAGAAGGGAAGGAAGCGTACTACAGCAGTACGAGAGGTTAAAAAGGCTCGAGCCGGACTACCCGGCGCGGGAGGCGATCGAAATCGACCCGCCACCGAAAATACTTCAGAAGAAGTCGTTCCTGGGCGAGGCCAAACGGCTAACTGAGGAGTATGGGCTAGAACAAGACAGAATGCCCCTTCGGTTATGGACGAAAGAGCCACCTCACGCCTCCCTGAAACCCCCAGTGGTCAAAACCACGCTTCTAGACACAAACGTGACTAAGGAGGTCAATCCCACGATCCTGAAAACGGCAGCTGGCGAAACTATTGACTCGTACCCAGCACACATGATTAAGGCTTATACTGACGGTTCGGCAGTACAGGCGACTACGAATGCGGGGTACGGAGCAATAATATACTACCCTGACGGCACCGACACCGATAAGATCTATGGGCCATGCGGGGCGAATGGCTCCAACTTCGACGCTGAGGTGACAGCGATTTGGAGATCACTGACTACGGTTTTCAACGGCTTTGAAAACGGAACAGTATCGCCAGAAGATATTGTTGTGTTCTCAGACTCAAGGGCCACACTGATGGCCTTCCAATCGCTCAACCATAAGCTCGAGGCACATGGCGCAGATAAAATCAGACATATCTGCCACCAGATCATAAGTGGATACGGTGTCGAGGTCCACCTCCAGTGGATCCCCGCGCACATAGGAATCCGGGGCAACGAGGCTGCAGATAGCCTAGCGAAACAGGGGACCAGAGGCGAACAGCCAAAGCACCCAACGTCTTACCCAGCAGCCCGAGCCAGAATCCGCGCTCACGGACGCAGGAAATGGTTAGATCAGTGGGCAAACTCGGATAAAGGACGTAGGGTGTATCATAACCAAACCAAACCAGACATCAAAGACCCGATATTGACACTGGAGCGTAAATACGCGACAATTATACAGCGTATGAGGACGGGACATGTCCAGTTGAACGCACATCTAAATCGTTTCAACCCACTCCGTGAGCCAGTATGCCGGCACTGCGGGTCCCCGCAGGAGACAGTCGAGCACATCCTGGCGGAGTGCCAAGGACTAAAACATCTCAGATCCCGCTACCTCCCAGATACCCCGACAGTCTCCAACTGCCTTTATGGGGCCGTATCACAACTAAAGAGTACTGCCATATTCGCCATCGCCGTCACGAGTGAAAACTCGGTCGGCCAGGGATGAGCAATAGAACTAGACTCTCACGCCCCCAAGTCCATCTGACTATTCCATGTGTTGTCACTTTAAATTCGTGAACACCATACCAAGTTTTGTTTCAGCAAACCCTCACCAGTCGCGCTTTTTGGTAAACATGTTGTACGGATATGCACTGTCCATATCCGTACAACATGTTGCACGGATATACACTTCCTTTTTAAAATTTGTTTTCTTGTTCGTCTTCTTCGTCTCCTCATGGATCTCAGGGATAGGCCCTGTAGGTCCTTCAAGCCACGGCATACATTTTCCCATGAGAATTTAATAAACTTCACTGTGTGACCTCCAAATTTTCTCTCTTTGTGCGTAAACAACTTCTGCAAATCCAGTCCCATGTTCAAACACGTACATGCAAATTTCGAATGCACTGAAATGCCAGAATTTGAAAATATGATTCCACTGTTCAGTGCGTGGACAGTTTGCTTTCAATTTTTAATATCGTCGTGATTAAATTTGGGATGTTGACTATTTCCCGGTGGCAAATGTTGAAAAATGCAGCGAGTGCTTTCATTCCTTTGATCATATGTTGACAAAACTAGTAGCAAACATTTTCATGGAAAACCCATTATATGACGGGTTAGTATGACAAAATTGCTTATTCATGCATTCTTTCAATAGTGTGGATTGCTTCAGCATGCTAAAAAGAAAACTTGAAAATAACTGACCTGGCACTTCATGTCACGAACTCTGAATCAAACGCTTTAGGTACCAAGATTTGTTCTTCTCACTCTCCCCCTCCCCTCTCCCCTCACCCCACCCCTTTTCCCCCCCAGCCAATGTTACGGTCATGAGTAAAGCTGAGTTTTCATGTGTACGGAAACACAAACGGCAATAGCAACGGGAACAGAAATGTAAAAAAATTCATCAAGTAGTATACAGAAAGAGTGTTTCTACGTGTACGGAAACGGCATGAAAAACATTCTTACTGTTTCACTATTTGAAGGGTTTTTGATGTTTCCGTTGCCGTTTCCGTTTCGGTACGCATGAAAACACAGCTTTACGGTTTCAAGTGGCGGCCTATCAGTGCAGATATTTTAGGTCAGCGCCTGTCTTGAACAATCAATTTTTTATCAGCTCTAATGAAAACTAATTCTCGAACCACTACTGCAGCCATACTGCGAGACAGTGATTGCATTTTTATACTGTTATATCAATATTTCAATGAGAATTTATCATATTAGGACTGTCATAATGACAGCGCTAAAAGCATTGGCTTTTTTCAGCATGCGTTTCTTGTATTGGAAGCAGGACTTATTAAAACTAAATTGAAAATGCACATGTAACCCCGATTTTACTCCGTCTGAGATTGTCTTTGCTACTGTTTTGATTCTCTTTCTGGTGGCAATTCGAAGACACCTCTGGCTTCTACACTCATCCTCTCTGTTGTTTTTTTTTTGAAAAAATTATTATTTGTAAATATTATTATGATTGTTCTCTCTCCGTGTACCTACGGTATCCCTTCCTCCCCCCCCCCCCCCACCCCACCAGCGCTTTAAGTTCATGGTTCCCATCAGACAATTTGCTCTTCCGCATTATTATGTATTAAATTTTTTTGATTTTAAGTTTAAAATCCCCAAGATGTCCTTTAAGACCATGGGTGAAAGATCTCTTTCCTTTCAAGGGCCTCGGATTTGGAATTCTCTGTCTCTGAAAATGTGATGACTTTTAAACATCAGCTGAAGAGTCGTCTTTTTACACTCTGAATGTCCACCCAGGGGTTGTTTTTTTTTCCTGAGTGTGCCTGTGTATTGCATGTGTGATTTATATGACATAAATGTTGTAAAGCGCTTAGAGCCTGGTTGTTTACTGGATGAAATGCTGTGTAAAGGCTAGTGGCGACGACGTGCCTGCTCCAGTTATAAGTGGGCTGCAATGGCACAAAGGTAAATGTCCCAAATGGGATTAAAGAGTTATACAGGTACAGATTATTATATTATTATTATTATTATGATTATTATTATGATAATGATGATGATGGTGATGATGATGATGATGATGTATCCCTAGCTCCATTGCATACATGAAAACTTTACACAGACACTCTCGTCTATTTTAAGAGAAATCACGAGGCGATTCAGTTTCTTTAGTAAAAGCAAAATCCCAACTGTGTTGAAATAACGGCAAAAAGAAAGAAAACAAATCACCATAAACCAGGATGGAGGACAGCAAGGCTTGGTGCCCATGCATCCAATTTAAACTTTATCACATAAACGTTGTTCCCCGGTTCCAGCACTTTCCTTTCACTGTTTTGCAGATAATAGGTCCTGGATCAGACTATTGTCAACACCTCGATTGCACGGAGTCCCCTACATTCAAATTCTACCGATCTAATCGATTGTTCAACTATTGTCTTCAACAGCTATCATTAGGCCTGGGAGCAGATTGGTGCATCCCTTCACTCACAATTACAACAAAAGAGAGAAAGAGAGAAAGTGAAGAGTGGAACACAGTAGAAAGCACTGGAAATTCAGAGGGTCAAGTTGATACCAGAAGGAAAATTGAAAAAGGGTAAAACTAAAACATTAAAAAATCAGAAAAAAAAAACGAAACAAAAAACAACTTAAAAAGTACAAGTTTATGGAAGATATTATTTATAAATGGTATGCTTTGATTTTGCCAGGGAAAGTATTGCCAAGTTGCTGCTTTATCATTACAGATAGACGAAATTAGGAGTAAGTCCGAAATGCTGCATAATGTTTCTAGTCTATTTGAAAGTGCTTTCAATAATTATTGAAAATTAATGAAAATTATTGAGTTTGCCAGACAAAGTAGGCCTGTTGCCAAGTTGCTGCTTTATCAATAGACGAAATTAGGAGTAAGTCCGAAATGCTGCATAATGTTTCTAGTCTATTTGAAAGTGCTTTGAATAATTTTTAAAAATTAATGAAAATTATTGATTTTGCCAGACAAAGTATTGCCAAACTGCTGCTTTATCGTTACAAATAGACGAAAACAAGACTCAAGTTCAAAACACTGCATTATGTCTATGGTCTATTTGAAAGTAATTTACTGTTTCCATTAATTATTGGAAAGAACGGAAAGCGAACATGATTAACCCAGGGGAGGTAAACAGGATTTCCAGTTTCATAAATAGATGAACTGTTTTTTTTCGTTTAGCGATTCAGTCTTGAAGAGTAATGTGATACTGGCATAAATTGATGGCTGCCATTATCCGCCAACAATATCGGCCCGGATTTATCCGCCAGTATTGGTGTTGACTAAAAAAAAAAAACTGGATTTATCCCCTATTATTGTTGTTGGATTAAAAAAAATTAGACTGATTCCTAATAATAATAATAATAATAATAATAGAAAGAACCTTATTATTAAAAAAAAATATACCCAGCTGAGAATCAAACCACGGTTACCCGATTGACAGGCGAAGATGCTAACCACTGTGCTATTGCGGACCCTGTATAATTGTGAAGGATTTTTTTCCAAAATAAACATTACTCCACCAATTGTCGGCCGGTCAACACTTCGTAAAGTAATTTAGTATATTGGAACGAAACTTGCCATTGTCATGGATCATATTATGCTCATTCTCTAAACCCACACCGAGTCGAATTACCATATTAAATGAAACAGCAAGCATGAACTTCCAGTACATTTAAAGCGAGCAAATAGCAATTGTCATCATTTCCGTTCAACTTGTAATAAAAAGGGAAAAGGGGAAAAGCTCAAATAATATTTTGCCTAGCATTTGAAAGTGTAAAACATCATAAGATCACTTATGTTTAAGTAATATTGTTATTGGCTAATAGAGTTGTCAGTCGGAAATGATAGAAAATGTATTCACTATTTAACAGTGCGACGACTATCTTTTTAAGGGTCACAGCCATCCTTGTTTACTTCGCCCCCCCCACCCCACCCCAAACAAAAAAATGATACCAGAAGTGTAAAATTTCACCAGCCGTCACCATGATGTGCACTAAGTTCAGTGTACCATATTTGAAATAGGTCACATGCAGCCAAAAATGCTTTATGTTTGAGACACTTACTCTTCATATTAATTATTAACCAATAATTTTTCCAATTACACAAAATTTACATTTCTGCAATAATCTGGGTATTTAAAATCAGTTCAGCATACAACTTCAAAAGATTGGCAATTTTCGTCTGGGCACTAAAGGGTTAACGTATCAAGCAACGGTGCTAGACTGGCATCAGCAAACCGGTGAATGCTTTCAATATTGTACCCATCATCAGCCTAAACAAACCATGCTCCTAAATCTTCCAGGGCAAATACAAGCTGAGGTTCATCTTTAAATTCGTTCTACTAAATATCGTGGGCAATTCATAGACAAAATGTGTACTATTAAGTTATTGTGCGACCTTCATGTTCCCGCATCATTTCGAAATGATGCAGTGTTCAATTAGCACGTCGATATATGGATCCAAGGTACGAGGAGAGGTGTTGAAAAATATTTGCGACTCACCGGCAGCATGGCAAGGTACGTAACTATTAAATTGATCGATACGGTTAACACAACCGCTTTTAACTGAGTTCAAACAACAGAGAGAAAAATGAATTCTGCATCGATAGTATCATTTTCATGTTCATATTGTTCAAATATTAAAGACTAGCTGAGGCACCCGGCATTATCCGGGTAAACCTGTGAACCCACCGGTCTATCTCCCTCTCTCTCTCTTCGGTCTAGAAAACTTCCCATATCCTAGAGCATTACTACAGATTTCATGCCCACCAGCACACAGCGCACTCATTTCTGGTAGAGATTTGCACTTTCGCTGTCTTTCAGTTTCAACTTCGAAACAAACATAATGCGCATGCGCAGATTCAATGAAACCTTAAAATGGCGAACCATGACTTGAAATAGATCTAAAATTGGGGAAACAATAAATTTCCAATAAAAAAACTACACCGATTTGAGACTTCTATTAAAAACTATGCACCCTTACATCCATTCTGATGCACCATATGAAATTTGAAATCTGAGTGTTGAGTGGTTCAGAAGCGTTTTGCAACGAAAAATCTCAAGTCCACAAATTACAGATAGATTCAGACTGCAAATTTAGAGCACCAACCCTCATATAAATTATATCCGAGACACAAAACGGCGACACGCACGCCCAACCACATGCGCACAGAAATATACATACACACAGACAACTGTCGCTTTCTGAGCAAGCAGTTAGTTTCTGGTGAGTTTTTCGACATTCAGTCTGCTAGTTAGAAGAAGGCATTACCCCTATGGATACATGGAAGAATTATTTTTCTGACGTGGACCGGCAGCGAATCTTGAGGTTTCTGAAGACGGCCGAAGTCTACAAGACGATTTAACAGAATCTTAATATATTTACAGGGTTAATATATACAGTACTTTGCAGTACGGGCATTTTCCCACTAGATTTTTAACTTCACTTTTTATTTGATCTTATTTATAGGAATGCATTAGCCTAAAGATGAGTATCTTAACAAGACGCCAGCAAATATTATAGACTATTTGCAGCTGTTTCATGCATTATCTTATACATTTATGTCTTCTAATGGCTACTGCTGTATCATTCATGCTGCTGGTCAAGCTTTCGGTCAGTAATGTACTGTACATCAGCTTCTAGCCTTGACACAACAATGACCTACTTGAGTAGTGGTGTTCAGTGTGAAGCTTTTCACATCAACACTTTTAAAGTAAAAAGAAAGAGCAAGCAATACCTACAGCATCATCACAATAAATTACTCTTAATTATATTGCTGCCCGGGCAAAATGGAAAATAAAATAAATAGATTAAAATTTAGCCATGTCAGCCCTACCCCCCCCCCCCCCATATCACCAACAAAAATTTGTAATTCATTATTAAATAAATATTAATAGATATTCAAATATTATTATAATACTTTAGAATACAAGTTGTGAGTTGTGAACTGTTGCGAGTTGTGAACTGCGCCTAACAGGCTGTGTTACAATTTGCTCTGATATAGAGATAGACAGAGAGAGGTAGAGAGAGAGAGAGAGAGAGAGAGAGAGAGAGAGAGAGAGAGAGAGAGAGAGAGAGAGAGAGAGAGAGAGAGAGAGAGAGAGAGAGAGAGAGAGAGAGAGAGAGAGAGAGAGAGAGAGAGAGAGAGAGAGAGAGAGAGAGAGAGAGAGAGAGAGAGAGAGAGAGAGAGAGAGAGAGAGAGAGAGAGAGAGAGAGAGAGAGAGAGAGAGAGAGAGAGAGAGAGAGAGAGAGAGGGTGAGAGAGGGTGAGAGAAGGAAAGAGCGAGTGAGAGAGCTTCTGTAAAGCGCATAGAGCATTTCTAATGACAATGGATATGCGCCATATAAATGCCATCCATTAATTATATTAGTCAGCAACAAGAACAACAACAACAGCAGTCAGATACAACAATAAAACACCACCACTAGCAGTAACAACCATTGCACAATAACAAAAATCAGTAATATCAACAAAGACAATAGCGACCTTATAACGACAAGAAATTAGATTTTAAAAGAACTTCAGCGAAGAATTAATTAACATTTTAACTGACTAAGGACAGAAGATGGCAGGATGATATTAAAAAGAGCGGGGGAACAACATGGATGAGGAAGGCATCAGACAGAGAGGAATGGAAGACATTGTCGGGGGGGGGGGGGAATCTACATCCTGCAGTGGATGGACAGTACCTACGTGAAAGGACGGGGCTACCACCAACGGTTTCAGCGTCATCAGCTTCAGGATCAGTAACAGAACAACAATCAGATAACCAATACCAAACACAAGACCTACCTGCACCAATCCACTCTCCTCGGCCACGCCACCTTTGACAATGCTGGCCACCAACACAAATGGTTTGAGTGACCTCTGCTTGACCAGAAAGCCCAGACCCCCATGCTTCTGTTTCACCAGCTTGACTCGGATGGTGTTTGGGGCTAGCTCAGATGATGACGATGTTGTCGACGGCATGGTGTTCTGATGTGTAAAGTGGAGCACTTACTCTGAAGGAAGGCTTTTTGAGTTTATGTCTTTTTGACGTAAAGATTCAATACCCAAGAAGCAATAAGCCAAAGGTTCTCTGATGAATAAACTGACCAAGAGAATCTTGTAAAGGCTAAATTATGCGAATGACTGCGTACTGACGAATGGTGAATTTGTCCAGTGAATATGTCTGAATTCGCTGTCTTGGACAGCTATGACAAAAATATATTTGGCAGTTTGTGCAGAAGTTGTAACACACAAACACTTAGAATCAAGTCGTCAGGCAACCCAGCACAAGACGATTTCTCAGGGGACACTACTGCGAGTTTGTGATGTCGATGCAGTAAATTAAAACACGAACTAGGTAAATACACCATAAAGTGTGAACTTTGCTGCAAGGGCGATTTCGATCCGGGTCCATGTAGTTAATGCCATCTCGTTTTCTGGCGAGGACTTATCTGAAAAGAGATACGATAATTGACATAGCATTATGCGTAATGGCTTCAGGCATAGTTTAAATTGATACAAAATTGACAATGTGTATCATGATATATGGTGAGTGCAGGTTTTAAAGGTTATAATTTGGCATTTGAGATTATAATGATGAAGAAATTTGTTTAAAACAAATATAAAAACCAAAAACAGGGAGGAGAAAGAGAGAGAGCGAGAGAGAGAGAGAGAGAGAGAGAGAGAGAGAGAGAGAGAGAGAGAGAGAGAGAGAGAGAGAGAGAGAGAGACAAACAGAGACAGACAGACAGAGCGAGACAGACAGACAGACAGAGACAGACAGACACAGACACAGAGAGAGAGACAGAGAGAGAGAGAGAGAGAGACAGAGAGAGAGAGAGAGACAGAGGCACAGGGAAGAAAGGAGGAATAGAGAGCGAGAGAGAGAGAGATTTGGCAATGCAAACAAGAAGAAAAAAATCCCCAAGGGAGTCTGCCCGACAGTGGGGGAAATGAACAGACAGAGAAGAAGGAGACCAGAGCTTTGGAAAAAAAAAAGTCTATTTTGTGGCGATTAGAAAAGTTCATGCAAGTTACACAATTGGGTGTAGAAGAAGAAAAAAGAACAATGCTAACAAATAAAAATTAAATGAACAAAGAAACAGTATGAAAACGTTCGGAACAATTTACAATGATGGACCAACATGACCATGTGGTGCGAAATAGCTGATGCCCTAATAACGCAGATTGGGGTGTAACAAAACTGTAAACAATCAGTTTTGTGTTTACGGAGGGCAAAACTTAATGAACGTCGTTACAAGTACGTACGTCCCCCAAGTGTTTTTGTGCCAAGGGTACGTATTTTAAAACCTTTCTGTGACTCCACAGTTAGAGAGCTCCTCCCGAAATCCTCGAGAAATACTCCTAACAATAGTCTTAATTAAATGTTCTTTCAGATTTTCTTTTTGTTTTCCTTCCCCCCTTTCTTTTTTGATTGAAAGGGCAGGGAGCAGGGTTAGAGATCCGATAAGATTTAGGGTCGAGGATAAAATCGTTGTTAGGGATAGGTACGTATACGTGCGCGCCCCTAGCTCAAAATGCTTGGGGACCGTACGTACTTATAACAACAGCCAAACTTAATATGAAAGTACTAGTACTGTTTAAGTAAGACTAATGTCAATAAGTGGAATTCGGATTAATTATGGTTATTCTGAACTAACTGATGCTACAACATTTTAATCCTTCAATACTTTTGCTCACTTCTGAAGTGCAGCAGTTAAACTCGGCAAATATGATACAGGCAGCAGCACATCGACGCCATGGCAGTAACTTCGTCCCTGGAACACACAAACAAACATTCGCGCGTACACACCACAACATGTGAGGCAGGATAATAGGAGAGAAAGCAGCTACACGTATACAGCAGTATGAGATCTTATCAATCACTAATATGCCAACCATTATTTCACAACAAATCAGAAAAGATCTCTGTTTCCACTCTTTCGCTAGTCAAATTTTGACCGTCAGTTCTGGCCCTTTAATACCTCTTGTTTCTACGATAAATCACAGGAAATATAAAATTTCAATCAAGACATCAGATGACTAAGGCAATGAAACAAACTTGACCCTTTTTTCCCCCCACCAATGCAAACAAAGTTCAATTCAATTTAACACGTTAAACGATTTCAAGCCGACCCACAAACATGGTGCCAGTTTGTCCTCTTAAAAAAATCGAAAGACAGAATCGAACAAACTTGGCTGGCACTCGACAAGCATATCCCGTGTGCTCGTGGACTTAACCAGTACCATCATGCACCAGTCGATGGCAGCCGAAGTGCATTCTGAGTGTGTCACTGCTATTGAGACTTCGCGTTAACCGCAGATCGGTAATTTCTGATCTATTCTTGGAATATAAGCGTCACCCCAAACACCAATATTTACTTAACATTTATCTGTATAATTGAGCTTTCCAAACCCTCTCGTACACTCTACTGTTACTTCACAACGAAGACTGTTAAGACGACCACTGGATGTCCTTGACTATGCTCGTGAAAAAAAAAATTGAAAGAAACTGTTAGAACAACACAAAAAGCCTACAATTCTAAAATTTCGGAATTATTACTTCCAAAAACTAGAATTAGCACAATATATAAGTAAAGAATGTTGCTACAAGTAGGCCTATGTACGCCAAGTTTTTTTTTTCTTTCAGGCAAGACGTTCGTATTTTAAAGTCTTTTGTGACTCCAGAGCTAGAGAGCTCCTCCCGAAATCCTCTTAATTATTCTTTCGGATGTTCTTTTTGGTTTCTTCCTGCTCTTTTTTTTTTTTTTGGTTGAAGGGGTAGGGGGCAGGCTTAGGGATTCGATAAGATTTAGGGTTGAACATAAGGACTGGGTTAGGGACAGGTTCGCACACGTACGCGCCCCTAACGCAAACGCCTGGCATGCGTACATACAAGTAATAACAGGCATAAGTAAATTCGGAGGTTCTTAAAATTCAAAACTGACAGACCCTCTCATACAATTAATCAAGTGAACGTTACAGCATTCGAAGGATAATACATGAATTTCCATATTTACCTTAATCGAAATTAACTTCTTCTTCTTTTCTACAATAAAGTCATGAGAAAAAAAAAATTTTGTCATAACACGATGCCAACAGCCATGGATGTAATAGCACTCATTGACTAGCCGACGTCTTATGTACTGCGCTATCGGTATCACAGTGACTGCGAAACAAAGATTTGCAAAGGAGTGGGATGAGAAAACACTATAATCTGAGTTTTCTGGTTTCAAAAAGTTTTTTTTTTTTTTTGGTATCATAAGAGTTTGGGATTTGTCAAGGATTTATGATGATATGTCTTTGCCGGGTCTGACTCCATGAAAGATTTTTGCATTTAAACTTCGTTATGTAGCCTTTGGGTATCCACCAAATGGATCTGATCCTCTTGAACTTTGCATTCACAAAAAATTTTTTGTCATAACACGATGCCAACAGCCATGGATGTAATAGCACTCACTGACTAGCCGACGTCTTATGTACTGCGCTATCGGTATCACAGTGACTGCGAAACAAAGATTTGCAAAGGAGTGGGATGAGAAAACACTATAATCTGAGTTTTCTGGTTTCAAAAAGTTTTTTTTTTTTTTGGTATCATAAGAGTTTGGGATTTGTCAAGGATTTATGATGATATGTCTTTGCCGGGTCTGACTCCATGAAAGATTTTTGCATTTAAACTTCGTTATGTAGCCTTTGGGTATCCACCAAATGGATCTGATCCTCTTGAACTTTGCATTCACATGTTGAACTCCTGTAATAAATTAACTGACAACAGTCAAACATTTTCCCGTTTAGTTCATGAAGTACCGAGCCAAAGAATCTATAGCCTTACTGGACAGAGATTTCAGAAGCCGTAGTTACCAGCAAAAAACATTGAACATGATTCTACTTGACAGACATCGTTTTTCTATGAGCTAACTACGGACCCTCATTAAATGGTCACCCATATTAAAATACGTCAAATGATGTTTGTAGTTTGCCTCAAAACACACAAAAAAAAAACAATTTTTTTTAAAATATGTAAGTTTTACGACAACAAAATATTTTCATTTCATGAATAAAAGAGACATTGTCAAAATGTATCAGTGATCGTCATCTTTATCATCTTTATCAAAGAATACGGTTGTTTATTCTTCTTGCGGTACATGCCAGCTTCTCTTCTCTTAAGCAAAACTCGACTTACTGCTCTTGTCCACAGCATCCGCTCCGCTATTTTTAAGGTCAGTGGCTTATGAAAAACTCTCTTTGCCTCTGCAGCGGTGAGGAGCGGAGCGGAACGGATGCCGTGGACAAGAATACAGAGAGTGTTTTACGTCATCTTCCGTAAAAATAGCGGAGAGGAGAGGGATGCTGTGGACAAGAGCAGTCAGAGCCACATAACAGACAGATCGAACTCGCCCCCGGACGTATGAAACAATTGCGATACACCGAATCTTAAGAATGTAGATTGAGTAGAGTGACATACGTAAGAATTCTGCAACACCTCCCTTTAGTTCCATTATAACAAGAAATTCAACACAAATGAGCACTGTAAAGACATGGTGACAAAATAATGCCTATCCTAATTTATTAAATTCCTCAAATTTTCGGAAAATACCACTGCACTGAAACCAAAGATTCAACTCTATTGTCTTTGCTGAAACGGTGCAAGCAAACAATAATTACTCGTACCTGCCTGATTAAATTTCAAGGCAACGTGTCCTGCCTTGGTGGAGTTCTAAATGCCTCGGCAAGGAAGCAAACCTTAATATTTGATTATCTGACTTCGTCCTGCTCAAATTACACTGATACACGTTCTGATTGGATTGCTCCGTGCTGTGCCGGTTAGCTGACTAGAAATCCAAACTAAAAAAAACACAACAAGAAGAAGAAGAATAAGAAGAAATGCATATTTAAAACAGTGGATGTAACAACCCCCCCTCCCCCCCCCTCCCCGCCCAACCCGCTCCTTAGCTCCTACCGAAAAAAAGAAACATAATAACATTAAAAATGGAGTCAACAGACTTGAGGGACATGAGATAAGATGGGAGAGAGAGGCGGGGTGAAATAAAATGCCAAAACACAGGGGTAAAGGTGAATGAGGCTGACAGAAAGTAAGACATTCACAGCCGGGGAAATAAATCAGTCCGGTACCGTTGCACAGAAAAGCAAAAACGACTAACAACAACATATTAATGATAAACAAAAACGGACATCAGATACTAAGAAAAACTATTTAATATTACTTGACACAGCACCTGCCACCCCAACAACAATAACGTTTCTGAACGAATGGGGAATAAAAATATAGAACTTCTTACCGCCAATTTCCGTCCTGCTAGCCTGGATACAGTAACGATGAAAGGGTAAATAAAAATGTCAGTCAAATTGAGCAAAACTCCCTCCCCTGGGATCCCAATAAAAGCCCACGGACGCAAGATGGTGAATTTCGCCGGTCTCTTCTACCTTGGTACTGATACGTGGCAAACTAATGAGTCAACTGACACTATTTCATCATCATGGCCTTCGAGAATTGGATAATGACATACACTGAACATTTTTATTAAGAATGCAAAATAAAGCTGACAAAGTTGGTATCACTGAGCACAATCGTTCGATGATACTTTGCAATAATATTATTACTCCATGCGTCATAAAAAAAAACCCCGCTGTATTACACAATTTCAACATTGTGTAATGCAAATTCTTCTACAAACAACATGCTCAAATATTGTGCATTATGGAACATTCTTATGGGCATGTGCCGTGACTACCAAAAGATGAGCTCGCGATTCCTCAGTTAAATGCAAGCTTTGTTGTAATCGTGCAAACAGACCAGCGATTACTCTCATTTTGAAATAATCGTTTTTCACTCAGACTATTTACCCGCCAGGTTCCTTTCAACCTTTCTTTGTCAAAGGAAATTGCAGCGACTCAGTAATTCACCTGGAAAATGATTTGATTGTGCATATCTGGATGTAACAATACGATCTAGACAAATGGGATATTATCACAGACTGCGTGCAGTTTGCCATCAATTACAATCTGTTTGTGATCATTTACAGAAGAGCGGATTTCTGACTAGATGCATGGTGGTCGTGCGCTCCACTAGCCACCGAGGATGTCAGATTTATACGGCTGTGCTTTTTGGGGGGGGGGGGGAGGGGGGGGGGGAGGGGGTGAAAAACCGAAGTGTGAATGTAAAAAGACAAAGTAAACCAGGCACAATGAGTCACACTGGCAAATAGTCGCATAGCCTGCGCTGCTAGCCTACATAAATACAATGGACCGCAATTTCATGTACTGGTGAAAATGTGACAAAACGCCGCACTGAATGGCAACCACGGAAAGGAAAAAGAACAGGAGGACGACCAGGAAGAAGATCGCAGGATGATATTAAAAAGAGAGAGAGGGGGGGGGGAGGGACAATATGGATAAGGAAGACGTCGGACAAAGGAATGGAAGACATTGTCGGCGGGCTACATCCTGCAATGGATGGACAATGCCCAGGTGAAAGGTGAAAGGTGAAAGTGAAAATGAGAAGAACACCCAAGTAACCATCAGAATAATTTGATCATGCTGTGACAGATTCTGTGATTTTTGTCTGGCAATGGTTAGAAATTGGAGGTCAAAGATTACTTGTGCTTGCTGGGCTGATCTCAGTAGAATTAGGGCGTAACAGCAAAATTCACATTAATCAAATTATGTTGTGCTTTTCATATCTATATGAATAACCTTCTCATTTAAATCACCAATGAGTTTAAGTTTCAGTTAGGGTTTGGTTTTAGCGGCGAGTCGGCACGATAACGGCCACTTTGCGTCTCTTACTGTTTTTTCGTCATCTCTTTGGGCTAGCTTTCAGCCCTCAGATGCCTTTAGGCAAGATCAAATAAAAGTGAAGTTAAAAAATCTAACGGGAAAGGGGAAAAGTATGTCTATATGACTTTTGTAAATGTGATGAAAGTCTCTTAAATCAACCTGAAAAAATCTTACAGAAAGGACAAGATGCGCTGTGAGTCCACGTCAGAAAATAATTCTTTCATAGATCCGTTGATATAATGCCTTCTTCAGATGTGCGAAAAATCCACACATTCTAAACACAAGTGACATGGCAAGATATCAAATCAGGTAACGAATTCCCTACTTATGCCATTAGAAAGTGCGTCGACAAATTATACAAACATCTGCAGTATGATCCTCTCAGTAATAACCCCCCACTCCTCAGTGTGTGTAATTCTCCAAACCCGTAAAGGGCAGAGACACTTAGAAGATCATAATATGCAGAGTTAATGACATGATATGGCCTAAGTCCAACAAGAAACGAGCCTGCTCTCTTTCACAGTAAGATTACGACGCCTGTATTTAAAGTGGAAATAGGAGAAAAGGCCAGTACAGAGCTAGCTCTGAGTCTGAGTTTAAGTTTGGGTTTAACGGGGCGAATAACCTCATTTAAATCACCAAAGAGTTTGAATTCGAGTTTGGGTTTACGGCGCGTCGGCACGATAGCGGTCACTTTGCTCCTCTCACGGTTTTTTCGTTATCTCTCTTTTTGGGCTAACTTTCAGCCCTCAGATGCCTATAGATCAAATAAGATCTGCCGGGAAAAAGGTCCATACTGTCAAGTATGTCCATATGATTTGTGTAAATGTGATAAAAGCCTGTCAAATCAGCTTGTAGAATTCGACCTCTTTCAGAAATGACAAGATGCGCTGCCACAGAGCCAGCAAACGGCCCTGCTCAGTTCTTGAGACTTAAATTAACAACATAAAAACTTTCTGCTGCCATTTTCCACTCCAGCAGTGCTTATCTTTCCGTTCAAATCAATGAAACGCTTCAAAAACAAACGGATCATTTCACCACTTTCGCAATCTTCACCTTTATCAGCGACGTAAAAATTGATTCTCCCAAATTACAAGTAAAACATCTCTCCATTTTGATTTCATACGACGCCAAGCGTGAAAATTAATGTCAAGAAAAGGAGTCAATATTTGGTAACAAAGTTCAACATTTCTAATTTTATGCTTGAAACAGAGCAACAGGGATCGTTGTATGACTGCAGAGAACCATTGACGAAATGACTGTTCCATCGCAGTTTTATTGTATTTGAGTTGTTCCAATTTCAAAGTACATCAGGAACCTATCAGGTAACTATACTGTTACCTACAGTCATGAATTTTCTTGTAGGAAAGTAAGATAACTATTTCAAATGTGCTAACCTATCAGGTAAATATACTTTTACCTACAGGTATGAATTTGCTAGTAGGAAAGTAAGAAAACTAATTCAAATGTGCTAACCTATCAGGCAAATATACTGTTACCTGTAGATATGAATTTGCTAGTAGGAAAGAAAGAAAACTATTTCAAATGTGCTAACCTGTGTGGTACAAAGAAACAAAAAGTCCTTGCAAGAAACCTGCACCAACAATGAGTAAAACAAAGCTCAAACCAAATATCTCAAGAGTTTTCTCTGACATGGTATCTGCTGGACATCTATAAAGTATCAATGTTAACTTTTCCCCAATTCACAAGGATCACTAAATAATTACATAATGCATGATTTCAAAAACAACTATCATCCCTGTAAACGTTTGCATGCACCTTCCCCCCCCCGGCAAAAAAAAAAAAGCCCTCTATGTATCACACCCCTACACACATAAATACATGCACACACACACACACACACACATACACTTAATAACAGTCTAGTTCACCTATAGATCCACATCACAGATCTTCCGGACAAGATTATGGAAGTACAGAGCTGATCAAGGACTGAAAGCTTACTTTACGGTCCAAAATGACTTAATGGCATGGCCAGGGATCGAAGAAGAAAAGGTAGAAAAAAAACCACCCTGCCTAATGTCTATCCAGCTGTCCTCCTTCTCTCATTCATTCTCATCCACAGCATTTTTCTCTCCCATTAAAATACATATGACAATCGTTAAACACACTGACACGCACACCTTTCTAGCAAAAAAAAATAATTCAATAACAATATTACGCACGAAGGTCGTAAACGCACACACTCATGTGCGCATAAGCACCTGCACACATACACATACATACGCACAAACGTACACACACACAGTACACTTTACCACGCAAACTTTACGACACAGAAAAAATAGAAAGGAAAAAGACTATTGACTTTCACAAGGTCTTGCATAATAGCACGCCTGTCCCCACCAATGGAGCGCATCATTATGCAATTATATCTCGATTAAGTCGTTCCCCTATGAGTACATAGTATGCGATGCAGTCAAAACCAACACGCATTGTAAAATACCAGACCTCCACAGTCCTGGCTGGCGCGCAATGACGAATAAGTTCATCGATTCTGTCAAATTACATCCCTGATGACGGTGAAACTAGACTATCTCAAGGTCCTCTCAGGTTGTAAAAATTATGGATATGTACTGGTAGCAGAGTTTAAATTTTAAAAAAAACAACAACATGATACATTAAGCTGATCCTTCTCATGTTGACACATTCATGATGATCAAACTTTCAAAAGTTTTCTTTGTCCACAACAGAATGATCATGAACATTTGAGTTTGGATTTAACGGCTCGTCGGCACAATAACAGCCACTGTGAGACTTTCACTGTTTTTTTTCATTATTTAACTTTGGGTCAGTTTTGAGCTTTCAGATTCTTATAAATCAGATCAAATAAAAGTGGGACAAAAAATCTAAAAGGGAAAGGCCCGTTCTGTAAAGTGTGTCTATCAGTAATACGAAATTTTGTAAATATTATGATAAACATTTCTACAGTAAACGCAGAGGCTTTGGGATGAAACCCGAGGCATTGGATTTTGCCGTCCGAGTTTGAAAATGAGACAGCATCCATTGACTCGTCGTCTTTGAGCCGTTTGTGTATAAACAAAATAATGTTTGTGATCACTGATCAGGATGTTCGCTGATCACTTTCTGTGAGCAAGAAGCGAATCTGAAAGCAAAAAAGGGAGGGGGGGGGGTGACACCAGGGGAAGTATCGAAATTCTGGATATCTAATGGGCCGAAAACCATCTGCTGGGCTGGATTGTCGAGATGTGAAAATATGTTCAGTCCATACTGAAAAGATTTTGAGTTTAAGTTCGAGTTTGGGTTTAACAGCACGTCGGTTCGATAACAGCCATATTGCCCGTTCCATGGTTTTTGCGTTATCTCGCTATTGGCTAGCTCTTAGCGCTCAGATGCCTAGAAGTAAGATCAAATAAAAGTGAAGTTAAAAATCGAACGGGAAAAGGGCCGCACTGTAAAGTATCTGAGGTATCTGGTGTTGCTTGGGATAGAAGAGTTTATGGGGTACTTTCTTCTGTCTGGGTTCTGATGTAAAGATGTTCCAGATTTACCCATTACTTTTGGTGGTATGGTAAAAATGTTGAGATTAAAAAGTAACAAAAAATGCACGACAACATTACATTGTGATCGCCGAACACATGCTGCAGCCGTGCGAGACAAACCATGCAATTTTATTTGATTGCCAGCAAGGTGTTAGAAAGTAAGACTGATTTTCGGGAAAAAACGCATTAAAATCTGCAATTGCATCGAGTCAGAACGCATGTCAAATGTCACAAAAGACTTCAGTCAAACAGTGTGATATTCACGTAAGTTTTATTTTATCAACAAATAAAACAAAAACCTATGCCTATCTTTCCCATGGCAAGTCCAGGCAATCAGTAAGCGATAAAACTGGCATAAATGATAACTGACATCAAATCAAGTTTATCTTGCAACTTGGAAAAGCGACTACTAACACACTTAAAAGTGTGTTAATACTCGTAAGTAAATAGTTCCTGTTACACTGTTTGACTCCAACAGTCTTAAGGCAGATCCCGAGCGTTTAAATGATATCTTTTTGTACGAGGACATTTTTTTTTTACTCAGACACTTTAAAATTCACGAAGGCGTTTGTTCATCAACATTTAATTTCTGCCCCACCCCATCCCACCCACGATCTGTAGCTGATCTCTTTCTTGAAGATCCTCTCTTCCACCAGCCTATTCCATGACCTTATTTAGGTCCCACTTAACAAAAATGATGTCGTTTTTATCGGAAATTTGGGTACTTCGGAGACAGCTTTCTGTTGAACTCTGAAGAGCAGTTTTTATGGAATTTGAATGGTGTCATTGTGAGATGGACAATGTTGTAGCTCGGGAACACCGAACACTTTCTCAGTTAGAAATCGCCTATTTATAGCTTAGGTTCATGTTTGAGAGAGAGAGAGAGAGAGAGAGAGAGAGAGAGAGAGAGGGGGGGGGAGAGAGAGAGGGAGACAGAGAGAGGGTGAGAGAGAGAGAGAGAGAGAGAGAGAGAGAGAGGGAGAGAGAGAGAGAGGGGGAGAGAGAGAGAGGGGGGGAGAGAGAGAGAGAGAGAGAGAGAAAGAGAGAGAGAGAGAGAAAAGGAAGAGAGAGAGAGAGAGAGAGTGATGATAAAAATGTTTTTTCCCAAGGGTAAACAGAAGCCAACATAAAACGTCTTTACAATAAGAGCTCGACATATAAACAGATTACACCAGCAATTCTCTGGGGAAAAAATTGTCAAATCTCTGGCCATTGACACCAAATTGCCAATGCAATCAAAACTGTTCTATCCTGGGTGGTTTTTTCAATTTTTTTTTTTTTACAAACCATACCTTTCAATCTTAATCTTTTCTTTAAGAGATAAAAAAAAGGAACCCACCGCCTTCTCGATCACACATAGTGATAAGGTAATATTATTTCACGCTTTCTGCTTTCAAGACTCGCGCAGGACTTAGGCCTTTTACATGACGTCGTCTGTTTCTTGCAGTATTTTCTGATCTATGATGTTTAAAGACTCTAGCTTAGATCAGAATTCACATACCCATTGGATTAAATGGCTATGGCGTGCATGACAAACATAATGTAATAAATAATATCTTCATAATCCATTATAAAAAGATAAAATTTAATACTGATACTAACATTCCCTTATAAGGACAAAGCAATGCAAGAATGAACATTTGGACGCAACAATTGACCGGAATTATGGAGCTTTAAGCTCGTATACATCCTACCACATGGTTGACATACCTTGGCGTAATTAAGACTCGGGATATGTTTCTATCCGTGAATGAAACCAAACAAACGAAACTGTTACTCCATAGCACCATGTCGTTCTGTCACTTGCAACACTGGCAGATTAAACCCGGAGCGGTTGCGAGTGCACGCTTGTCCGATCACTTTAGCTTTAAGTCTGTAGCCGGTGACTTTGGTAAGCTGCACGGGCTGTGCTCGATGGACCTTTCGAAACCCCCAAGGGCTAATTGGTTCTGTTACTCAAAACAACCGGGAAAAAATATCCACAACAAAAACCAAACCGTCAAATTGAAACAGAAATCAGGTCGATACCACATTCAGTAAACAGATACTGGGCTGGATCGAAGAGTGTGTTAAGTTGTAATGAATGTCATTTTTTCAATTGTAACGAATTAGTTACATGTTTCTTTTACGTCGTATTTTCAATGAAGTCGATACCCTTTTGTCGTGTATGGTCCACAACAGTGTTTGTGGATGATTTTGTTTTGTTGCTGTTGTGTTTAAATATGTCTGCTACTACTACTATTTCCTGTTGCACCCTCTGGTGCTTAGGGCAGCAACAAAGGATCTCCAGCCCTGTCTGTCCTGGGCCATCTTTGCGAGAGTTCCCCATGAGTGATTGAAGGATTTCATCTCTGCCTCGATTGTTCTCCGCCAGGTTGCCTTGGGTCTGCCTCGCTTGCGCCGTCCCTCCGGTGTCCACTGAAGTGCTGTTTTGGTTATAGAATTTGCTTCCTTTCGCAGCACGTGTCCAAGCCATCTCCATCGTCTCTTCGTGATGATGTTGGCTATTTCTTCTTGCTTGCATCGCCTTAGTAGTTCCTGATTAGAAATCTTGTTTGGCCAAAAGATGCGGAGAATCCTACGAAGACATGTGGTGTGGAAGGAAGACAACTTGGCGAGGTCACCTTCTGTCATTCGCCAACACTCTGATCCATACAGTAGTGTGGATAGGACACAGCTTTGGTACAGTCTGATCTTGGTGTTGATGCCGTATTGTGTCGATTTCCAGATGTTGCTCATACTTTGAAAGACAGCCCTTGCATTTCCCAGCCTACTTTGGATGTCCTCCTTTGTGCCACCCTCTGGTCTGATAATGCTACCAAGGTATTTAAATTTGTCCGTCGTGGTGAGGTTCTTGTCATCTACTTGCACTGGTGCTGGAGTGTCTACATTTAGGGTCATAATCTCTGTCTTCTTCTGGCTAATCCGAAGGCCTACTTTGCATCCAAAATTATGTAGTCTCTGCGTCTTATCTTGCATGTGTTGGTGACTATGTGACAATAGCGCAAGGTCATCCGCAAAGTCCAAATCCTCTAGGTTGTCGAAGAGTGTCCATCTGATGCCTCTTGGTGCATCCTCTGTAGTTTTCCGCATAATCCAGTCGATTACGAGGTTAAACAAAATTGTTGACATCACACATCCTTGCCGTACACCAGTTTTCACTTCAAAGGATGCATCACTGTTTCCGACACTGCAACTGAAGTTCTTGTAAAAGCTTTTGATGAGTTCAACAAGCTTGCTGGGAATCCCATAGTGCCGAAGAATGCGCCATATACTCTCTCTGTGGATGCTGTCGAAGGCCTTTTCGAAGTCAACGAAGTTCACATAGAGCTGCCTTTGCCATTCTGAACACTGTTCTATGATGTTTCGGAGTGTGAAGATCTGGTCAATGCATCCTTTCCCCTTTCGGAATCCGGCCTGTTCCTTTCTCAGTGTCTTGTCCACGGCATCTGACATACGTTGCACAGCGATCTTGGCAAGGATTTTGCTGGGTATAGAAAGGAGAGTGATACCACGCCAGTTGTTGCAATCGCTGAGTGCTCCTTTCTTGGGTATTTTCACTATTCTGCCTTCATTCCAGCTCTTTGGTACTGCTTCTGCTTCCCAGATAGCTGTGAACAGTGGCTGAAGGATGGTGGCTGACTGATCCGGATCTGCTTTGAACAGTTCTGCAGTCAAGTTGTCTTTTCCTGGGGCTTTGCTGTTTTTTAGGCTCTTTATTGCTGCCACTATCTCTTCTTTCTTTGGTGGATCTATGTTGATGTCAAGGTCTTCAGCAGCATCTTGTATTATTATTCTATCTTCAGGTGGTGGCCGGTTTAGTAATTCCTGAAAGTGCTCTGTCCAGCGTGTATCCTGTTCTCGTTCTGTAGTCAGTAGTTTCCCATTCTTGTCTTTGATTGGAACACTTGGTCTTCCACCGTACTTGCCACAAATGCGCTTAGTGATCTTGTGGAGCTTACCCTGTTCTCCTCTTGCTGCTGCCTCCTCCGCATCTGCCGCTAGCTGTTCCATGGCTTCTCGTTTATCTTTCTTTACTAGTCTCTTCACTTTCTTATTTAACTCTGTGTAGCTATGTTGGTACCTCTCTTTCAGCCTTTCCGATTTCACTTGCAGGAGTTTCTTTTTCATGACTTTCCTCTCCTCGATCACATCCCATGTTCTTTGTTGGATCCACTCCTTGCTTTTCCCTTTCTCATTAAATCCAAGGCAGGCTACACTGCTCTCTGTGTACACTGTAGTTACTCTTTTCCACTCTGAATCGATTCCTCTTTCTTTAGGGTTGTTCTTATCAGACTCTCGTAGAGCCTGGAATCGGTTCTTGACTTGTATGTTAAAGGCATTTCTAACACTTGCATCTCTCAGTTTCTGAATATTAAGGTGTCTTTGCTTTGATGTCTTGATTCCGGTCTTGTTCAGTTTAATTTTGATAAGTGCTGCCACTAGATGGTGGTCGCTGGCTACGTCAGCTCCTCTTTTCACTTTCACATCTAGAAGGGATCGTCTCCACATACCGTTGATCATCAAATGGTCTATTTGGTTCTTGTCTCTTCATTTGGAGAATTCCATGTGAGTTTGTGAATTTCTCTGTGTGTGAAAAGGGTCCCTCCGATGACTAAGTTGTTCAAGGCACAAAAATCCACAAGCCTTTCTCCATTGTCATTCCTTGTTCCAGTTCCATGTTTTCCTATTACTCTTTCATAATTTATATCATCTTTACCTACCTTAGCATTGAGGTCTCCCATGACAATGATGAGATCATGCCGTGGCGTCATGTCCATTTCCCCCTGGAGTTGTTCATAAAAGTCGTCTTTGTCTGTGTTGTCGTTTTCGTTGGTTGGTGCATAACATTGGATGACAGTGATGTTTGTGTGTCGTCCTTTCATCCTCATCCTCATCAGTCTGCTATTGACTGGTTTCCACTCCAACAAGCATTTGTCCAGTCCTTTCTTTAGGATGATGGCTACTCCTTCATGATGTTGGTCATCCTCTCTTCCAGAGTAGAGAACGGTTTCTCCAGTGGATGTTTTGATCCTTCCAGATCCAGTCCATCTGCTCTCACTTACACCCAGGATGTGTAGGTTGTCGCGCCTCATCTCTGATGTTACTTGTGCTAACTTACCCGATTCATACATTGTTCTAACATTCCAGTATCCAATCCTGGTCTTGGTTTTGGCGGTGTTCAGTTCCTCCTTCATCCTGCTAGCAGTTTCCTTTCGGCTTTCACTACTTGCATTCATACGAGTCGCGAGGTACTCAGAAGGTCCATCACATCCAGAACGTTGGTTTTTCCATGTTGCTGTTTCCGTAACGATTTTTGTTTCTCCAAGTAAGGTCACCCCAACAAGGATTTCAGGGTAGGGTTGTTAGCCCTACGCCCAACCCCCGAACCTGGAGGGCCGGTCTGTTCAATCTTGTCTGGTCCTTCCCCCATGACCTGTCCAGCTTGCTTAAAGCTATCAGGGGCACGAGGCCTCCGCTGGCTTAGCTCCTGGGATCACTGGGACACGCAAGCCACTCCTCCACGTCAAGGCATGAACAATTGGAGCAGAATATGTCTGCTGGTATGTTTATAATTATTTCCCCCCACTGTCTCCCATTGAAGTTGTTGAATGTAACGACACGAACTGATGGGGAGGAAAGAGCGGCTGATATGGAGAGAACAGTGGAAGGGGAGGGGGAAGGTTTAGTCTTGGCAAAATCTAAGCCTCAATAATTCAACATTCCAAACTTCAAGGCTCTGTCGTTCGGAGAGAAAAGTGACCAAGAATATCTTAAGGCTTTTCCATTAAGTCACTGTATATTCGCCACACAGAAGTTCAACACGTCCTCATTTGGAGCAAGAAATAAAATCAAAATCTCGAGGTAAAATGTTTGTCAAATTCTTGAGAATTTAATTTTTGCAGTTTCGTATCGTAGGATAATGTTTCATGCTGTTATGCTGAAGCTCACTGGAAAGTATGCACTATTTGGCGGCATCAAAACTCTAGAACAGGACATAGAATATTATTCATTTGACTTATTTTATATGTATTTCCTTACGTCAAAAAGCCTTTCATTATCAGCTGGTCGCCCGTTTCCTGAATTTGGTTTTTTAACAATAAGGAAGCTTCCCAGTCTGTGCCTCTACGTCGATGTTGGTCTTTTCACTATCGATCACTAGTGAAAGTATAACGTTATTTACACATTAGCCAGATTACCTGATTTAGAAAACAGCTTAACGAAGAAGAAAGAAAGAAACCAAAGAGTACATGGCTTGTGTCAGATTAATGACCCGATGACGGCCTGAACGATAGACTCCATTCTGTTTGACTGAGTCTGCGGTACTGAGGTTGCTGTAGACCACACTTGAGTTTCGCCTCTATAGAGTTTAATGAGGTGTTGTGAAGGTGGTGCTAATACTGGCTTCTCATGAGACCACGCCTGACCTGGACGTTTCAATTGACTTGCGCCTATAAACTTAGCGACAGAGGGCAGCGAAGTACGTATGGAACAAACGAACAAGATCACATACAGAGAAAAGTGTATGTGACGGTAACAATCTATATTAGAGTCGACCCGTGGGTTACTACACTTAACAATTCATTAATACCTTGACTGATGACCTATTTATGCTATTCATTTACAAATATATTGTTGAAGCTATTTATCTAAGGCTGTTGTTACTTGCACGTTTTGCGCTAAGGGCGTGTACGTATGCGTACCTATTCTTAACCCGTCCTTAACCTCAACCCTAAATCTCATCGAATCCCTAACCATGCCCCTTACCCTTTCAACCCAAAACAGGAAGAAAACAAAAAAGAAAATCTGAAAGAATAATTCATTAAGGCGGTTGTGTAAGGCGATTTCGAGGGGGGGGGGGGGGTCTCTAGCTCTGGAGTCACGAACGGTTTCAAAATTCGTACCCCCAGCGCAAAACACATGAAACACACGCACAAGTGACAACAATGATTATCTAAATTCATATTTTATATACCTCTACTCCTAAGTATTCACAATGTTCGAAAGCAGTCAATGTTTATAACTCACCATCATTAAAGCTGCAATTTTTTCACAGCTTACAGAAAAAGTTCATTCATAAATAGACAAATGAAAGGGATAATACAGCACCACGTCATATAACATTTCTGAATAAATAGTACACTGTTTAAAGAAACACACCATATTAAGATACCATGACAAAATTACAGCAAAAATTAATCTGACAGGGTTTCAGTAAACCTTCTGTCTCCATGATTTGCACTGGAATAGTTCTGTTTGATGTTCACTAAGCATTGTGGCTTGGATTATAAACAATAAAATTATCAGTGCTGAATGGTATCCGCGGTCAGGAATCATAATTATTATAAATGAAGTAACTGACCAAATTATACACTTTTCAGGCCTTAAATTTGGCAGGAAGGTGGCAACTGAGATAAGGAAGATGATGCCTATAATTAAAAGTTGTTTACTTCAAGCATGTATTTTAAAAAAATAACAATGTTTATTGCCTTGTAACATCTGTATATTTGCATGTTTGTTTCGTAATGTATATTACCGTGCATGCCATAAAAAGTAACCATATCAAGCGTTCAGTTTGGTGCATAGTGTTCTGGTGCGCATGAGTTCTGAAGCAAGACCGTAGATTATTACTTTTATGATATGAGAGAGAGAGAGAGAGAGAGAGAGAGAGAGAGAGAGAGAGAGAGAGAGAGAGAGAGAGAGAGAGAGAGAGAGAGAGAGAGAGAGAGAGAGAGAGAGAGAGAGAGAGAGAGAGAGAGGGGGGAGGGGGGGAGCACATTATTGTTTATTCTGGGCAATGCCCGGTTGGTCATCTAGTTTTTAATACTTTCGCTAATTTTGTGCCACAACTGAGTTGAACAGAAGAAAGTGTTCCGACATTTTTAGCTGGAATAAAGAAGACCCATTTTCCTCGAGTAGAATTAAAAAGTATGACAGGAAATTAAAATTTTCATCCTGCGCCTACACATTGGTGATGGTAACTCAACTTTAAAAACCACAAGATTTCCCCGAGTCAGTGGGCCAACTAGTATTAACTAGATGAGCCCAGAATAAACAATCATGTGATCCCCCCCCCCCTCTCTAGTATAATAAAAGTAAACTACAGTCATGCTTCAGAACTCACACGCACCACAACATTACGCACCAAACTGAACCCTTGATACGGTTACTTTTTATGACCTGCACGGTACTATATATTACGAAACAAACATGCAAAACTACAGATGTTACATAGCAATAAACATTGTTTTTTTTTTAAAAATACATGCTTGAAGTAAACAACTTTTTAATTATAGCCATCATCTTCCTTATCTCAATTGCCACCTTCCTGCTAAATTTAAGGCCTGAAGAGTGTATAATTTGGTCAGTTAGTCATGCCAAAGGTTGCAAGTCACTGAAATATAATTATAATAGATTTATGTCAGCTAGGTCGCCACATGACCGCTCGGTGTCTAGTAGGACTCTCCTCGCGTACTACCCTGAGGGCACACAGAAGGATGAATTAATGAATTGGTGATACTTGGTGATGCTTCAGTCTGCAAAGCACCATGACTTTGGGGTTTTACAAAAGCAAACAAATTTTCGTGTCCATTTCTTTGACTTCCTCGACCATTCACTTACCGAATTTAAACAAAGGACCTCCTGTAAAAGATAAGAATCTCAAATGCTTGTGTGAAGAAATTCATATCCATCTCAAATGACAGCCACCATCCCCTGTTTCATCAAAATTAATTTCTAGATGATCCAAGTTCAACAGAATAATACACATGAACAAAAACAGGGAGCGATACAGAAGATCGTTTTTGCCCCCCCCCCCCCCCCGCAATTCGCCTTAACAAGTCATATTAACTAGATGTGTGCCACATTTCACTAAGGTTCTTTCCCATGTCACATCATGTATGACCGTTATTGAGTTACTGAGTTGCGATATGTTTATGTAATGATACATAAGATATGTGTACCGTATATGTGCTGTTAAACACTTTGTGAAAGAGAATTTCCCTCACGGGGTAATAAAGTGATTCTTATCTTATCTTGAAAATGCAGCTTGTTTTGGTGTTTGGAAAAAAATACAACAGGGGGCCCAGTAAAGTCAAATTGCCCTTGGTTAACAGGGACTTCCCATGCAAAGACACTTTCTCACTGGATAGTTGTAGAACCAATACTTAACAACTTCCAAAAAATTTGCCCCCATCTCTTAAAAAAATAAATAAAATTCATCACTTCATGATTAACAGTGGTAAAATTTGTATTAAATAATTCATTTTTTGACACGCGTCTTTTAATTTCTGCACACATTTCAGTAGATTAGTAACCTTGAAAATTTTTTTTTAGCCATTTAACAATTGTTGCACCAATTGCGTAAGAGATTACTGCAGAAGCTGTTGCCATTTTCACCCGACTGGCGGAACATTGCTGTCTGGAAACATCAAAATTTAAATACTCTCAAAATGTTGATTCTGTGAACAGCCCTGGGCTCTCAACACATTCAAGTATCATAATAGTGTTATGAAAGGAAAAACACCTCATTTGAGAGGTATCAGTCATTCAAAATGTTTAATACAAGTACACTGACACAGAGATATAGATCTTTTGGGTAAAACAATCTTGGATTAATTCAGGTATAGACGTTAGCGAAATGTTTTGCTCTAAAATTGACGGGACATTCCTGCTGACAGCCTTGTCAATGTCCCATAGTATCTGCTCTGCAGTGAATACACTTCAATTCAGAACTCATTTCTGTCCCACAGCTCTGTTCTCTCTCATTTATCTGCTCCATTCCAATGACGATCCCTGCAGATCTGAAGCCATTTCCACTGGCGCCCAAAATGAGAAGAGGGAATGAGATGAAAATTCCCATTGGCAATTTAATATTGCCCCTGAATAGGAAACGGCGGAAATTATGGGAGATGATAGTGGCTAGAAACCTGTTCACAGCAGCAGGAAATTAACACATCTACACCACTTTACGTGCTTTAAAAAATGTGTTGCATGGTCGTTGACATCCGTCCAGAGATGGACCAGCCTCTTTTAGGACAGGTTAATGGGCAGAGACTCGGCCAAGCAGAAAAGACCAAGACCGATGGTATTAAAGATGAAGGAGAGATAAGATTGTTCGATGGGTTGATGGACAGTTTAAATAACTGGCCACACACCGAAGATGAATTAGGCAAACCAGGATCGACAGAAAGGGGAAAAAGGAGATTGTGAGTAAACTAGACAGGCAGACAGACAAGTAAATCTATGGCGTTTGAATTTTGAGTTTGGGTTTAACGGCGCGTCGGCACGAGAACGGCCACTTTGCTTCTCTCACGGTTTTTTCGTTATCTCTCTTTAGGCTAGCTTTCAGCCCTCAGATGCCTATAGGTAAGATCAAATAAAAGTGAAGTTAGAGATCTAACGGGTAAAGGCCCATACCGTAAAGTATGTCTATATGAATTTTGTAAATATGATAGAAGTCTGTTAAATCAACTTGTAGAGTTCGACCCCTTTCAGAAATGACAAGGTGAATCTATGTGGCAAAACAACATCGAAGAGAAAAAGTATTATGTCCAACCTCTTCAGGCCCCCTTGCTCGCCTTCCGTTACTTTCTTCACCTCTTCAGATATAACTCTGCACAAATACAAGGGGAAGACAGCGAATTCGGACAGACAGCCAAGGACACCAGAGGGTATTAACAAAATGTTGCAATGCTGATACCCCAAACGGCAGGACGACTTCATCCTTTCCACAGCCGGTAATGTAATATACAAATTGCCACAACAGCGTCGGGAATAAAAGACGAGCTGCATTGTGGGGGCACACGGAAATGGCCTTTCGGCGCGTGCCCTGGGTTAAGTGCTCATTCATTAGGCAGATTACCGCTAAATGAAGTGATGCTGAAAATGAAGGAGGGAGGGGGTGGGCAGCATAGTTTTGCAAAGTGGCGAGAAGTGAGGGGCCTGCACACGTTCTGCCCATGCACAGGGCTTGTGGCAAAACGCAATCATAGGCGACGTGTTCATTGTCACAAACGATCTGTCTTTGATGAACCACACGTAACGTATGCTGCAATCTGCAGGGCTTTGTTTTGAAACAGATTAAATACACAAGGAACATAATGTGACTGAGTGTTAAAAACTATGCTTGACCAATATTGGACATTGCAATAATGATCAATTCTGATCTAACCCATTCAATACTCACACAGTACCATAGTGGGCACTCAAGTGAAAAAAAACAAACCACAGAGAAAACAATCGAGCAATAAAAGATTTCAACAGGAAATGTATAGACTCGAAGCGAAACAGCATAATATGTTACTTATCTGCGAATGCGAAACAGCATAATATGTTACTTATCTGCGAATTGAGAAAATTCGCAGATAGGTAACACATTATGCTATTTCGCTTCGATTCTATACATTCACTGTTAAAATCTTTTATTGTTCGATTGTTTCCTCTGTTGTTTTTGTTTGTTTGTTTGTTTGTTTATTTTCACATGATAAAGGCGAAAGCCGAAAATTTTTTGTATTTTCTGTCTTCTCTTTAGTTTGCTTTGTATCGTTTGGGTTTTATTTCTCACGCAGGGTTTCGCTACATACAACTTTTTCTTTTTGCCCAATTTTGACATTGCTTATAGCCCTGCTGCGACCCCACAGTTTTTCTGTGGTTTTTATAATATTTCGTCAATGTGTAGAGTAAAGCATTGGTTTGTGCAGCACCGCTGGAAAGCCAAGAAAAATAATAATGCAACTTTCAATGCAAGTTTCAGTTTTCATGTTCAGCACGGGAGTTAGGGCATAGGATTAAGAAACCAAATCAGAGTTAGAGTAAGCAGAACGAATGTGTGGGCAGCTCAGGAATTTGTCGACCAAATCATTAATTTGATCAACTTTTTCTCACTGCGAAGTGCAAGATCTAATACTTAATAGATCCCAGCTAATTACCGTCGTCCCAGGCTTCTCACGTTCTGTGATTGAAGTGAAAGACTTGAAACCCCACTTCCTGAAGCATGGCCTCTTTTTGACTGGATTTTTTTCGTTCAGTTTCGTGCTGTGCCGGGTGTTCTGTAAACATGTATGTCTTTGATCCACAGACTTAAGCGTGAAACAAATTAGCGAAAAGAAAATGGAGGAGAATTGGTGGTGGGAGTGGAGGAGGGGGGAGGGGTCATTTAAGGCATACTCTGTGACCATGTGCAGTTTGAACGAAGATGAATTCATTCACGGTAATAATAGCAAATCGATCTGATAACGGAGTTTTTATCTGCAGACATCTGAGAATACGATTCTGGTCTTATTCGCAGATGGTAGTGTCTGGGTTTTGTGAAGTTTATTTTGAAAGAGTCCCTCCACCCTTTAACAGCGTCTGCGGTAGCGCAATGTCTAGCATCCGCGCTTGTCAGTCGGAAGACTGAGGGTTCGGTCCCCGGCCAGAGTGAGTTGTTGTAGTTTTCAGACAACAGTTTTTCTGCCTAGCACTGCTCATTATTAGGAATCAATATGTTTCATTTTCAGGATTTTGCAAAATCGATGTCGTGGGGAAACTGATCATTGCTGATTTTCTCCAGATTACCCCCTTTATTTATTCCTGTTCATTGAACAGGACAGTTGCTAGTTAGAATTAAAAATGTAAATCAAATTTCAGACATGTAAACTGAAAATCTCATCTCTCTCTTCGGTAACTTAGATCTGTCCTGTATTTACTGAAATTATAATTATAATTATAATTATGCTTCAGTTATATGTCATGTTTTGTTTTATTACATTATTGTTTATATGGAAGTTTAGTTCATTTTTATTTATTCTGTCTACCTGGCTTTCTCTCTACCTTCCTTTCTGTTCGTGTGTGTGTGTGTACACACAGTAGCTGAATGCTTGATCCGTGATGTGGAATACAATAAAAGTGTTTTTGTTGTTGTTGTTGTTTTGTTTTAAGTTTGACAATATCCCCATTAGATCAATTCCATCGAAGTTATTCTAAAAAAAAAAAATGGTCAGAAAGATAAAATGATATTGAAAGCAATAGGCTACAAGATCTAGTAGTTTGATCGAACTCCAGCAGTTCCCTGGGCAAGAAATTGCCAGTTGTATTGTCCACAAAGAGACAGGTAGAAAATGTTCTAACTCAAAGAAAGATGTCAATCCAGCTGATGCTGTCAGCATATCCACTTCACTTCATGCAAGTGCACTATGGAGCGCACTATGCAGATTTCTGAAGTTCTAAAGACATCCTGTTGTTGGATTTCATGATAAGACTGTCACGTTTTACTGCTCTTGTCCACAGCAACCGCTCCGCTTCGCTTTTTTATTTTTTTTTACGGAAAATGACGTACGAAAAAGTAAAAAACTCTTTGCCCCCATAGCGGTGAGGAGCGGAGCGGAACGGATGCTGTGGACATGTGTACAGAAGCAAAAAGTGTTTTACTTTTTCATACGTCATTTTCGGTAAATAAAAGCGGAGCGGAACGGATGCTGTGGACAAGTGTACAGAAGCAAAAAGTGTTTTACTTTTTCATACGTCATTTTCGGTAAATAAAAGCGGAGCGGAGCGGAGCGGAGCGGACGCTGTGGGCAAGAGCAGTTATCTGGTGCCTTCTTATCATTGCCATCGACAAATCTCCACACCAGGTAAAGGAAAACAACAACAACAACAACGTAATATAACAATACCTTTGGCCCTAGCTATTCAGAGATACAGCATCTCTTCCGAAGTGGAAATAAATCCATTTATGACATATTTAGGCTACCTAATTTCACGACAAAATTCCCGATGGTTCAAACCAGCTCCTGCCGCTGGATTCGAATTGCCCAAGTGTAGAATGCTATAAATTCTTACAATGTCATTTGATAGTTTCGTCACTTTTAAACAAGAAATGGAAGAGTGAACCTCAGTGTCGTCGGCATTCACATTGCATGAGCTATCACAATCGCACATCGTATTTCACGGCTGTGAAGTACATTCTTACGAAAGATTCAAAATCAATTGGATAACTTGCCCTAGCAGCAATATATAAGGCTATTGTCATAAATCTATGCATGGGAAGTTTTGGCCTTCTCATAATAATAATATTATTGCCTTCATTTAAAACAGAACTGAAATTTGAAATGTCATCCATTTTAATGAGGCCAATCCAATGAACCAAATATAACGGGTCGATTTTTGCTATCATTTTATGATGCCTGAATTATTAGAAACTGCTACAAGTTGGCAAAAAAAAAAAAGTATCGACATTCCAAATGAGACTTCGATGACATTCTGTGAGTATAAACGCATTCATCGCTTTTGTTCTGAGACAAATAAGTGATGGGTTAGTAAATCGATTTGTAGTAGAATGATATGGCTAACAATGGATTGACTGCTGGATTAATAAAAGTATGCCTCAATGAAAAAGAAGAAAGATATGAAAAGTGAAAGAAAGAGAAGACAGTAATGTAGAGCATTTAAGTACAATAGTCACCTCAACCCTCTTACTACCACAGGGCCCTATGTATCAGCCTATATATTGCGGATGACTTTCGCACGGCCGATATAGCGACCCCACCGTTTCATGAGAAAACTGCCGTGAGGCCGATATATCATTGCTCGGGCATGTTTTGCACTCCTGGTTTTATAAAACCATCCTGCTGCCTTTCTACCCGAATAACCATTATTCTGGTAGTCTAAAGGTAGGAAGAGCGTTTGGGCATGGCAGTAAAATGGTTACATCAGTAATATTAAGAACTTTTGCATATTTTCTTGCGTGACATCATTAACAAATTCTTGTCAGCCCTCTGGTCTAAGCCTTCACCTGTATGAGGCCTCATAATAAACGTGTACGAAAATGAAACATAGCGACCACTTGTGAATTAAACATGAGAAATTAGTAGGTTATCTCTGGCGAGCTGAAATTGAGGCATCGCTCCTTGCCACTGAATCACCCCAAAAATGATCTTGTGGGATATGCCTATCGAACGCTATGTATTAGCAAGTTTTGGTGTACTGTTACTGAAATAATAACACCCTATTTTTGTTTACAGAAGCCCAAGTTGGTAATTTAAGTTAAGGGCTTGTTCAGGCTCTGATGAGAAGTAATCTACATGGAGCCCATAATATGAAGAGAGTGCAATGACATCGTAGTCCTGATTAAGTATCCATATCGAAACCTGCATCAGCTTGCTTTTACCAAAATACTGACTCGTCTCGCAAACTGCAATTAAGTTGAGGGCCAAGTCCTGTAAGTTATTTAGTGAATGATAATCCACCCAATTATTTCACACCAGTAGGTTCTCGAGACGCTAATTAGAGGAGCGAAGATTGGTTTCTTGAACTTATGAATTGCAACTAAAAAATTATTTAAGTTCTTTGACGAATGGTCAACTAAAAAGATTTTGTAAAACTGAAGTAACAATTTGGATGAAATTGGGTATCGTCGGTCAGCTGTTGGAACCTCGTTAAAACTAGCCATTGATGCTGCTGTTAGGGGGCCGTAGTGTTTTACACAGAAAGCTATAGCTGGGCAGTGAACACAACTCAGCATTTCTCTATTTGGCTTGGTAATAAGACTACGCCCCCACTTAACGACATCCTAAACAAGCTAGGGTTAAAGAGGTTCCAACAGCCGATCGATGATACGCAACAATAAGAACGGTTTTGAACAGACAACATAAATGACTAGTTAAATAAGAGCATATCGTTTATTTCATCATGAACGTTCAACTGTGGAACTGTCGGCCTTCCTCCTTGTATTATCCTTCCCCTCACCCCTCCCCACCTCCGAACCTTCTAGATTAAGATTGATTTCGGGCAGCAAGAGTCTCGAAGCTTATAAAACTTTGAAAATGGCCCAATTTGTTGTTAGAAATACCGCCTCGCCAAACATAGATGGATATATTGATCTAAGATAATACCATACGTATGAAATCCAAGACGCTGTATTTCCAATAGCAAGGGTGTCCTCATTTCGGATCTCTAAGGATCTCAGATTGTCTGCAGACAGACAGAATATGACCCAAGTTTAAACAGTAGGCCAATCTTGTTCAGCAAAAGAGATGATTGGTATTACTGTCATTATGTTTTTTGTTGAAATGTGCCCATGCTGCTCTGTTGAAATATATTACGATATTTGTGTTTCCATCTAAGGTAAAGAACAAGAAAGCAGAGAAGAAAGAGAGAGAGGGAGAGAGAGAGAGAGAGAGAGAGAGAGAGAGAGAGAGAGAGAGAGAGAGAGAGAGAGAGAGAGAGAGAGAGAGAGAGAGAGAGAGAGAGAGAGAGAGAGTGAGAGAGAGAGAGAGAGAGAGAGAGAGAGAGTGAGAGAGAGAGAGAGAGAGAGAGAGAGTGAGAGAGAGAGAGAGAGAGAGAGAGAGAGAGAGAGAGAGAGAGAGAGAGAGAGAGAGAGAGAGAGAGAGAGAGAGAGAGAGAGAGAGAGAGAGAGAGAGAGAGAGAGAGAGAGAGAGAGAGAGAGAGAGAGAGAGAGAGAGAGAGAGAGAGAGAGAGAGAGAGAGAGAGAGAGAGGAGGAGAGAGGGAAGAGAGAGAGAGAGAGAGAGCATGGGTGAAAATGTAAGGTTAAAAATGTTTTTTATAGGCTTACACAACCTTAGGCTTCTTAACTTGGTACGGAGGAGACCCACAATCCTTTTGTTTATTCATTTTCATAATGTTATTACCTTTGCTGCAATTAAAACTTTCATAGTGCGACTAGTCTAGAGAAAAACAACATCACTTCTTCTGAAGTCTTTGTATTGGCCGCCAGTTTAGAGGCGCATTTTTTATAAACAGGTCATATTGTGTCGCACATGTGTATATAACATATTAACAACGCACCATCCTACATTATTGAAACTAGCTGAGTTACCCGGCCCTGCCCGGGAGAATGATCTAGATCTAGGACACAAAGTAAAGTTCCTTCCACAGACAGAAATACAATGACAGAATCAGTATCGACTCGGATTCCGCGCCAACTCTGGAGGAGTTTGTTTACCCTTTTTCGCTAAAGTTTACAGGCAATCCATGTTTTCGTTGATCCACAATTTGCTTGCTTCAGCGAATGAACGATGAGGGAAACTGCGTCACGGTACTGAAAATAGATCATAATAGCGTGTCTCTCTTCTAAAAGCATGGCGTCGGAAGTGATTGTTGCGAATTTTACATGTGAATTATGCAAAATGAACAAATTAGCCAGAGTTTGCAGCATTTTTATATTATCCCTTTACATCACAATAAGCCAAGTTATAGGCGATGAGAATGCTTCCAGGGTGTTGGAGCCCTCCCAAAAAAGGCCTTCGAGGGCAGAACGTTCACCCTTAGCTCCATTGTAGTATTTTATATTTTGCATTAAGCTGGGTTTTCTTGTGTACGGAAACGGAAACGGCAGCGGAATCGCCAAAAACCCTTCAAGTAGTGAAATAGGAATATTTTCATTTGTACGGGAACGCCGTTTCCGTACACATGGAAACACTCTTTCTTCTTACTAATTGATGGATTTTTGACGGTTCCATTGCCGTTTCTGTTTCCGTACATAGGAAAACCCAGCTTTATGCGAACTACGATCTTCGGCGGATACAACAAAATTAAATGCCCCAACCATGTCTCCATGATCATTCGGTGAATTATTCTTTTCTTTTTATGGCCCGAAGACCTGGAATTCTCTGCCCCAAAAATTAAAGAGATGTACAAAATACTGAAATTTTCAAGAAACATCTTAAACACATCTTTTGCAATTGATAGAATGTAACCACATCTGTTTCTGACCTTGTCTGCTTAATAAAAATAATTATTATTTAAATAATGTACATAATGTACATATTATTATACCAATCCGACTTAAAAATCAGTTATATACAGGCTAAACTGCTAAAAGCTATAAATACAACTATCACAATCAATTTGATATCATGGATAAAAACAATATGAATCAAACTGGGTAAAAATGTACAGATTGGCTTCGAATCTTACAAGATATTATAAGGAGACAGACAAACAGTTGAAAAGTAAACAATACATAAAAAGTCAATGAGTTCCGGCACTGCGGCCAGCAGAGAGTACTGTCACATGTTTCAGTGCAGTATGTTCTTGTATTGGTGAATATGAGAGGAAGAGTGACTGTGAAGAGCTTGGAGATGAAGCACTCTGTAAATGTTATTTATTATCATTATTATTATGATCATTATTATTACTGTCATTATTTTATTATCAATATAAGATTTTTCTACTCAATTAAGAGAGCGGTACTCTTCATTAATGTTTTTTTCAAATTAATCTTATTCCATTTGCTATGATAAAACTGTCATCCCAACAGAAAAAAAAAAAAGAGAATTCGCAAACAAGCCCTGCCTCAGTGAGCTCGTGATCACACGATATCGAACTGAATGAAAGTAATACAGGTTTGATGTTTGCTTTAACCATAGATTGTTGGTACTTGTACGTACGTGCTCCAAGATTTTTGCACTAGGGGTACGTATTTTAAAGCCTTTTTAAAAAATTATTATTCCAGAGAGAGAGAGCTCCTCCTGAAATACTCCTGACAACAGCCTTAACTAATATTCTTTCAAATGTTGTGTTTGTTTTCCACCTGTTTTTTTTTTGGGTTGAAAGGGTAAGGGGCAATGTTAGGAATTCGATAAGATTTAGGGTTGAGGATAAGAAAAGGGTTAGGGATATAAACGTGTGCGTACGTGCCCCTAGCGCAAAACACTTGGGGATGCGAACGTACAAGTAAAAACAGATCCATATAATTTTCATCTTCTCCCAGGTCATCACGACAAATCATAACATTTTTATGCTTATTTATGCCCTACAAATATATTAAAATCACATTCCAGTGATGTCGAATATGTAAAGAGAAATGCTAAGAATCCCCACAAGCCTAGCTATGGTATTATTAAGGGATATCGAAAGACACTGGAAATAGTGTACGAACAGAATCGACTCTTGATTTTGAAAAGTAGGACGTTTCTCAGTGTCGAAAGCCAGGGAAGTTTTAGAGAAATAAATCGGTCAATCTTCAGTGACAAAAAAACAAGGATCTAAAGCACTGGGATTTGGTTCTGAAAATCCAGAGTAATACCGTAATATCTACTCTCAAGAATGCAAGGAGAAGGATGACCTTAGAAGAAATTGTTTTGTTTTCATTCTGCGACTAACATAATGTATGAAAAACACAGATGGTCTCTTTCTCGACCTTTTGTTCTGAATGTATTTTAAAAGATATTTTTGTGGCCCCCCTAATGGCCAATACTGAAAACAGGTTAATTCTTTCCTTGTAGAAAATGCTACACGGGTCCTTCGGAGTGCTTGTACAGTGCAGTTTTCATGATCTGTGGGATTATTCTCTTAGCACCCAGTCAATATTCATGAAATGGCAAGAATCAGCGCACGGGGCAGCATGTTTACGTGAATACATCGCAGGAAGTGATAATGTCATGTGTTCGTGGAAAAGAAAGGAGCCGGGGGGGGGGGGGGGGAGGGGGCAAAATTAGCGACACTAAGCAAACTCAAAAAATACTTCCCCACCATTTTAAGTCTCCAAATCTAAAACAAAACAACAACAACAACAAAAAATACACCTTCTGCAGAACAGAAGGGAAACGCCTGCAAATTTTTTCTAGCAAATCCGAAGTATATGAAAGGCGGTAGGTCTTGTTAAAAGTTGTTTTTAAAAAATTTAAGATAGATAATTGGAACTAGTTCTCAAAGTCTCTTTAGAATATATATTCTGGCATGCTTGTTCATTAATCAGCCGCTACACACTGTGAATCATTTGATTAATGAGAGAACGAATGAAACCCTGCAAACCCTGTAAACATACCAGCTTTCCCTTTCACAACACTCTCCGTTCAGCATTAATGTCTTCTGGGTATTTTTGCATACTGAAGCTGCTGCGGTTGTTTCATCTGCAGTTCACAACGCCTGCTTTGAAAGCTTAACATTTGTGAGGCGCTCTAGGGAAATGGTCCACATTGCCAACTGTTTCAAAATTGAGTTACGGGTGTACTGTGAAAGTACAAGCTGTCCTGAGAAGAATGCATTTCATTCCGTGTAAAAATGTTGAAAACTGACCAAGTTATGGCTATTTCAAAGTGGCAAAGTAAAATACGTCACTTTTGAAAAAAAAAACGCGTGCAAAGTCTACCTAAATTTAACAAGACCATCAGATTGGATCAGACAAAAAAAAAACTAAAATAAAAACATATTTATAGGCGGAGAGAAATCCCTTTGCCCTGGCATAAAGAAATGATTGAGGAATCTGTTTATGCCGAAAACTGGTATAGGACCGGGAAGTCCCTGTCTATCTATTTTTGGCTCTATCTCGGAAGTGCTGGGTGCGACATATGGACCATTTCTCTAGAGCGCCTCACATTTCATTATCGTTACCTCTTTCAAATCGGTTTTGTTTCAGCTTTCAAGTAGGAGGGGAAAGACTGCAAACAGTTGTTTTTTGGCAGACAAACCGTTTCGCCCACTGCCTATGACATGTCCTCCTTTGCGGTTCTACTGAAATTTCCTACATTTACAAATCAGTTAATTAGTGATGGAAAATCCATAGGGTCTATCTAAATAATATCTGCACATAGAAATGAACTGGAACGTTAGAAAGGGGGACAGCAGCAGGGGACACCAACACTGTCTTGTACCCACTCGGCCCTCAATTTACCCTGTATAAATAAAGTAGAATATAAAACATGCTGAAAGAAGACACTAGTTTGACACACGAGTCGGTAAAGATCATAGCGAGAACATGCTTGTGTTATTACACTCTTCTGCAGCCTCCGTGTACAAAATATATTTATACAAAAGTTCACCTAGAATGTACTCGTGTTACGAAGCCATTAATGCTCTTCTTATTAAACTGATTAAAATCCGCGAATGAGGATAATACTCTCTTTTGTATTGCTTGATACATTTTATTATCAAAATTAGATTCTGTCCTTCGCAAGTTCTCTCCGAAAATACAATATTTTCTTTGGCCCCGTGCCAGTACACCCCCATATTATTTCTTCGTTTAAACAACTCGATTTTGTTACAGGCGTGAAAGCATTTTCTCCCACCGCGTGAAATTATTGATAAATCGACTAAAATTAGAAATGAATATGATTAAAACATCGATATGAAAGCAATGGAAGCCGATTAAAGGGGTCTTCAGCATCGATACGATATGCACCGGAAAGTAATCGCCCTGAGTGGAGTTAAAACTCTGGCTCAGTTTACAGTCGCGACACGACTGCATTAACTGGACACGTATGGGTGAGCACAGATCGTGTTCGCTCTGGTTCTCCACCCGGAGTACTTAATATCATGTCAGAGCTGTATGTTATTCTGTACATTTTTTTTCACAAATATTTTGTGTGATTGCTTCAATCTCCACCAGTTTCCTTCTCACCATATTGTCTTATCCCCTCGTTTTATCCTGTTTCTTCTATCTCTCAATCATTCTCTCTGGGAGACGTGTCTCTGAAACAGAGCACACAACAATAGCACTTCCAAGTTCTCAGCTTAATGTCCGTCACAATGTCCTGTGCGATTACAAATATGTATAGCATACATGGTCGAATTAAATGTTTAAATATAATTATAAATGGTTTTAAAAAAAAGATCGATTGATGTGATTGGTGTTATTGTTCTCCGTTTAAATTTATTTAACAAAAAACAACAAGGATATAAAATATATTTTATATAGCATTGTGATCCTTCTTTTAGACGCTTTAATACTAGCATAAACAAAACTTTTGGTATGGGAAACTGACGGGCAATCTCCATGTCTTGCAAACTCCAAATTCTCTCAAGTGCAAAGATATGCTAGGGCAGTTGACGCTGACCAGCCGGAGATGACTCCCTCCAAAAGTCGCTCTGCTATCCTCATAAAAAGGCACGCCACTTTTGAAGCTTAAGGATAATAGAACGTTACTAGTTCACTGAACAAGGCTTTCATACTGAGAGACTTTGGGAGAATCGGCCCCACAGGGTTACAAAGAACACTGATAGAGAACATGAAGTTGTTATACAACCATATTTAAAGCCAAGAGACACCACGATTAGGCAATTTTTAGGCATAAGAGGACTTCAGCGAAAGAAATTCGGGCTCTTCAATAGCAATACAAGATTCTCTCCAGAAAACGAGACCGTAAATCTCTGTTATAGTTCAAGCAAAGAAGCTCACGCGTTCTCAGCAAAATTTTATAAGATTTCCAATATATCGATGGGAATTTGCCATTCTGTTGTGTGCCACATTTTGCCGCTTTTGAGGTTTTGCCATGAAAATGGTTCTCTCACTCCTAATTTCATTACGTATAAGTGTCATCCCAATTGGTTAATTCAAAAACTTCTCAACATATTTGTGATGAAATGTTTTATGCGCTTTTGCCCTTTTGCCGACCAAACTTCAATGCTCATTTTCAAGAAAAGGCAAAAAATGCACATACAACAATATGGCAAATACTCGACCATATTAGCTGCACTGTAAGTTTTTTTTTTTTTTTTTCTCCGCGGCTTGCAAAAGAGCGGAAAGTTGAAATCACTGTCATCTAAGAGCGGTGCAGAGTAAGTGGGAGCGTTTTCAAAACAAAATAATGTTCAAATGTTTGTTTCTGGGGTCGCCAATTGACCACATAAAAATTTGTTGTTCGCGAATTGAGTGAACATGGGAGTCTGAGATAAAATAGAACTTGAACTGATCGCTACCAAGAGGACTGAAACTGCATTTTTTCTTTCTTTCTTTTTTTAAAAAAAAATTTAAATGATGAGGTCAATGACAAGACTGCTGTGCCTAGTAAATGAATTTGGCATTTTTGAGACCGGAGGTAAAGAATGAATTGCTTGTCAGTGAAATGAAAAAAAAATGAAAATTAGGTCAATATGGAACCAAAAGGAAGGAACAAAATCAATAATTCAGTGAAATAAAGCAATATGCTTCGGTATAAATATGTTCATCTGAATTGGTGTAATTTCTTCGTCTAGGCAATTTGGATATCGCTTACCATTTGCTCAGATATGAGTAAGCTTAAAAAGATACCAGATATTTGCCAACACTTTTATAGGAAAACATACTCATAGTTAACAATTTACTTAAAACACGAAATCTTCAGTAGGCCATGGGGTTAAGACAACGACTGGTGTACATCGAAAATTGCGAAATGATATCACGATCAGATATTGACAGTTTAATTGATGGCGCACTAATCGCGGTAGTAACGCAAAAATACCCTACCAAATGTCACACCTATTTATTTTTATTTTCAATTTTGGTAAATCGGTAACAGCGAGGACTCTCAAACGGGGTGGGTCCCAGTTCGCAAAGAAGCTGTGTGAGACACTGAGGTGGATCTTGGATTTTTTTTTTTTGCCTTGGAAATAAATTGAAAACACACCAACACCACCGCCACCACCACCACCACCACCACCACCACCACCACCACCACCAACAACAACAAAAAATATCTCAGTAAGAAGAGCACTACAGCAGTTTGATGGAGATCCGAGATGCCAAAAAATGAGGACTTCGAAACAACAGTTCCCCCATGACACGAAATTTGATGCCACTGATCTGACACGAATCTTGTTTACTTCAACGCAACTTCAACAGTATCAAAGTTTTGTTTGCTTTGCAAGATCACAGTAAGATTTCCGATGAGCACTACAGCAGCTTGAGGGAGACCCTAGATGCCAAAAAATGAGGACTTCGAAACAACAGTTCCCCCATGACACGAAATTCGATGCCATTGATCTGACACGAACTTTGTTTACTTCAACACAACTTCAACAGTATCAACTTTTTGTTTGCTCTGCTTCCCTCAGTGACCTCTTCTCGTATAGCAGCAAGCTCGACCTTCTAATAATTGCTTACAAAAGGTCAGTATGCTGCATTTAAGTAAATGTTGATTCTCAGTTTCTCAAGAAGAATACATAGAATTTTCCGTGCCACTCATTTTCGTATTAAGCTGTTGAGGTCTAAACCTAGCGATATTATTATGTGATTGTCAGCTGACTCCCGTGTTTTCAGCAGAGATAATTTCTGATAATGATGAAGTTTTATTTGCAAATGTATATATATATGGCCTTTAGCGTCTTTACAGACGGTCTTAGCAGCTAGAATATTCACTTTCACTTTGACTGACAGCTTCTCTCGTGGCTTATTCTACCAATGTTTGACCCGAGAGTGCGATGGCAGTGATTGCAGGTCAGACTTTTGGGTTCACTTTGGCGAGTGTTTTCATTCCGCCTCTGTCGTTTTGTCAGGTATGTTTCTTTTGCCTTGAAGTCTATTGCGAGCGTGCCACTGCGCAATTTTTGTCTCCATCTGCTTCGATCATTTGCAAGGTTCTCCCATTCATTGGGGTCGATGTTGAATGCTTTCATCGTGACCTTGCAAGTGTCTTTGAATCGCAGGTGTGGCCTACCTCTGGGTCGGTTGCCAGTAGCAAGTTCCCCGTAGAGAATTTGTCTGGGGATGCGATCATTTTCCATACGGTGGAGATGTCCAAGCCACCGCAGTCTTTTTTTGCCTAGGAGAGCCTGAGTTGATGGAATGTTGGCTCGGCTCAGAACTTCGATATTTGAGATCCTGTCTTGCCACTTGATCTTGAGAATTTTGCGTAGGCAGCGCAGGTGGAAGGAGTTGAGGGATCTTTCATGTTTGGAGTAGGTGGTCCATGTCTCTGAGCCATACAGCAGGGTGCTTAGGACGCAAGTTTGGTACACGAGTACCTTTGTTTTGATGGTCAGCTTGCTATTGTTCCACACCCTTTTTGAGAGTTTGCCAAAAGCTGTGGCCGCCTTTCCTATTCTGGCATTTATTTCAGTTGTTATGTCTGTGCTACCACTGATGGTTGAGCCTAGGTAGCAGAATTTTCCCACTTGCTCCAGAGGAGAGCCATTCAGCATGATTGGGTTGGGGTTTCTCAAGCCTTGTGTCAAAACTACAGTTTTTGAGACACTGATCTTTAGCATGAATTTGTCACAGGCTTTGGCAAGGCTATTGATGAGAGCCTGGAGCGTGGTTTCATCGTGGGCCACGATTGCAGCATCATCTGCGAAGAGGAGCTCTTGTAACATAAAATGGTCTGTACGAGATTTTGCTTTTAGTCTGGCAACATTAAAAATGGAGCCGTCCACTCTGGTGTTAATAAGTACTCCACCTGAACATTGACCAAAGGCATTCTTGAGTAGGGCTGCAAAATATATACCAAATAAGGTAGGAGCAAGAACACATACCTGCTTCACACCGCTGTTTACAGCAAATGAATTGGATGTGCAGCCCTCAAAGTTGACACATGCCCTCATGTCAGTGTGGAAGGATGCAATAAGTTTTAGCAATGTTGGTGGACAGCCTATGGATTTAAGGACTGCATACAGGCCAGATCGGCTTACGGTGCCGAAAGCCTTTGTTAGGTCCACAAAGCATGTTATAAGCGGCCTGTTTTGTTCTTTACATTTTTCTTGGATTTGCCGAAGTGCAAATATCATGTCAATAGTTGATCGTTTGCTTCGAAAGCCACATTGTGTTTCTGGTAAGACTTTTTCCGCCAGTTGTTGAAGGCGGCAGAGGATGACGCGAGCAAAAGCCTTTCCAGTAATGCTGAGGAGGGATATGCCTCGATAGTTGTTGCAGTCGCCTTTGTCTCCTTTGTTCTTGTAAAGTGTGACAATTTTGGCGTCTCTCATATCATGTGGTATCACGCCTTCTTTCCAACACTGCAGTAACAGATTATACAGGTGTGGTAATAGTGGGCCTTTTAGGTATTTTAATACCTCTGCAGGAATGTTGTCACTTCCTGTGGCTTTTCCAGCAGACAGGTGGTCGATTGCATTGGAAAGCTCGACTAAGGAAGGTTCAGCGTCAAGTTCGGCCATTTTTGGCAGTTTTTGGAGGTGTTCCTCAAAATCTGGTGGAATATTTTTCTCAGTTGAATACAACAGAGAGTAATGCTCTACCCACCTATTCAGTTGTTCATTTTTATCTGTGATGGGTTCACCATTTACAGACTTAAGTGGGGCGCTTTTGGTGATGATTGGCCCAAGAGCTACTTTCATCTGACTAAAGGCGGTTTTCATATCTCCCTTTTCATTTGCCTCTTGTATGCTGTTACACAAGTCTGTCCAGTATTTGTTGGCGCAACGTCTTACCTCCAGCTGAAGTTTAGCTTTTGCATTTTTCAAACAAGTTTTTGTACTCTGATTGCAATTTTTGTTATACTCATTGAAAGCAGATTTCTTTTGCTCAATGAGAGGTAGGAGAATTTCGCTGTTCTGGGCTACCCAGTCGTTGTTTGAAACTTTATGCTGTCCAAAAGACTTGATGGCACAGTCATGAATTTTTGAACTGAGAGTGTTCCATGTTTCATCTACCGAGTCACATTGGGTGACATTATCCATGCTTTCAGCAAATAACTTTTCAAATGACTTTCTATTTGATTCATCTCTGATTGCTGTTACATTGATCTTAGGGATTGAAGGGGCTTTTGATCTGTATATTTTCTTGGCCGAAATTTTGATTTTGCTGACTACCAGTGCATGGTCGGTGTCACAGTCAGCACTGTGGAGGGAACGAGTTATTTTTATACAGCCCAAACTCTTCCTCCTTGAGAGAATAAGATCTAATTGATGCCAATGGCCAGACCTGGGATGGCGCCATGATGTTCTTTGGCATCTCTTATAAGGTCAAAGTACGTGTTTGTAACACATAATGAGTTTACGGAGCATAGCTCCAGAAGGCGCTGCCCATTTTCGTTGATGTTGCCAATGCCGAAGTGCCCAATGCACTTTGGCCATGCGGAGTGATCTGCTCCCACTCGAGCGTTAAAGTCACCCAGAATTAGCAGGCCTTCGGTGAGAGGGATGTTGTGGAGAGTCCTCTGCAATGCCTCGTAGAAAATGTCTTTGGTTTCGTCAGAGGAGGTAAGTGTTGGGGCATAGACACAGATAATGTTGGTAAAACCAGACCGGGTGTTCAGTCTGAGTGTCATGATGCGTTCTGACACTCCAATTGGAGTTGCGATCGAATTGATAAGGGAGTTTTTTACGGCGAAGCCCACGCCGTGGATTCTCGGCTGTTCGCTGCTAAGGCCCTGCCAGAAGAAGGTGTAGTTTTCTTCTTTGACTGACCCGGAGTCGGGAAGTCGAGTTTCTTGAAGGGCAGCGATGTCGATGTTTAGTAGCTGAAGTTCTCGATCAATAATTTGGGATTTCCTGATGGAGTCAATATCAGTGAGATCTTGCTGTTGCAAGCCTGGGCGCATTGTTCTGACGTTCCAGGTACCAAGTTTTAGTATTTTTCTGTTTTTGCCAGGTGCACACCTTACGTCAGCTTTTTGACTTTTGGTCTAGCTCCAACCACCTTATGAAGCAGGCTGACGTGGCGGAACAACACCCAACTGCCTGGGGGCTGCCCAGGTTACGGCGGGCGGTAGTTGATCAATGCAGCTGAAAAGCCGCTCCCACCGACAGAGGGGACCCCTGGCGCTCATCCGTACGCCAAATGGATTGAGCTTATCACCGGTAACTGCCACCTCCCGTGTTGTGCCCATCCGTAACGGATGGCTGGAGTGTCCTCTCCAAATCGGAAATGGGTGGGCTTATAGAGGAGAGACAGACGCTTGCCAAGCCCGAGCAAACGCCTTCTCGTTTTGCTGCCTTGCCTGGGCTATTTTTAAGAGATGGTGCTTTGCAAATGTGCACCCAAAGTAATACACTTCAAACTGGTTGACGCATATTTCCATAAATGCCACATCGACATTGTTTAAATAAATTGTAATGTCTGCCTTACAAGCTGCAAAACGTCATGGTGCTGACCTTTTGGCCTAAGTCATTTTTTGCACTTCTGAGAAAATCGCAAAAAAAACAACAAACCCTATTTATTCTTTTGCAAAACAGTCAGACTTAGGCCAAAATGACTAGGTAAAAGTGGCCATCATCTACGTTGGCTGAAACAACCCCAGAACTAAAATGGCCTACGTCTATGAATGAGAGGCCATTACAGAAAGTTTTATTTTCAGGATAATGGCTTGGCACTTTTGAATGATTTTTACATTAATAGATGCACCATGGATGGGGCAATGACGTAACAGGCACATTCTGTTTTGGCCTTGGCCTATGTCTGACTTAGGCCAAAAGGTTAGCACCATGACGAAAATATGCCTGCTCTCCATGGGAAAATCTGACCTTTGGCCTTTGCATTTTGACATGACATTAGACTGGCAAACATAGTTACGATAGCCATTATTTACTGTAACCCTTACCCTACAACTGCCGTTAGCCAAATAAATTGTTTAATTTTTAAACGCGGTATTGCCAGAACCAGAGAAATCAACGTTTCAGACAGATTTACTTTGCGGAGGTTTCCAGCTCAATCCAAGCTCTAAGTACTAAGATTTATATGGTTACAACTTCAAGCTAAAAAAATCACAACAAAACAGGATAATATCGTCCTCTGCAGTAATAGGGCTAAAACAAATTCTAAGAGTGTGTAGGGCTTGTTAAAAATCCCGTGAGTTTTTTTTGTTTTTTTTTAAATAAAAGATATATTATATTTATAATTATATTCGGCTCCTGCATCGTATCTGATAGGACAAACAGACGGACAGAATATTCAGATCTGTATTGCAGAACATCAAGTACCAGATGATACGGTAAAATAAGTGTTCGGTGTGTTCACGGGAGAGCGAGAGGGTGGTTTTCTGAAAACCGTTTTTCACGCTGGCCTTATCTCAGTTAAAAGTGTGATCTAATGATGAATAGATGTCCATAGTTTGATTCCCAATTGTGTGCCATTTTGTCCATTTTTCATTCTGATTTTCTTTAGTACTTTTCCATATTTTTTCAAATTGTTTCCTGACGTTCTGTACAATCTTCTGTCGGAGGTGTGCGCAATCCCAGCCTCGTCTATTGAGAGTCTGTGAATAGGACATAGCCATTAGATATCGCGGACTATGCACTGTCTTTTAAAAGCTGTACATTTCATATGAAACAGTCATTGGTCGTATTGATTTAGTATTCTACAAATATTTAATATTCTACAATTTTTTATATTGTTCAACCGTTTTAACTGTTCCGTTTTCTTTTTTCATGGGGTGGGGTGGGAGGGGGGGGGGGGGATCGTTTTGTTTTCTCTTTGTCTTTGCGTTTTATTGTATTGTTTCGATATTATTTCTAAAGCGAGGCTTTGCTACATACAACTTTTTCTTTTTACCATATTTTGACCATATAATATTATTACAAATATTACAAAATATTACTATTACAAAAATATAAATATGAAATCGCTGGAACGATTGAATGTCTGCCACGCACAATTCCAGATCTGTGGGCATTTACAAGAATCTACTTAATATACGTATACATGAAAATGGCGACCAACTGGCATTTTGCTGGAGAGATATATGAAAATTGATTCGGATCAGGAAAACTGAACTGTAGTTATGACAAAAAGATTTTTTTTAGATTGTAACTACAAACAATTCTGTCAAATATTGACGGTGAGAGAAAGTGATTAACATACAGACTATTGATTTCAATTCCTCATCTTGAGGAAATAGCAATTCGATCGTTGACAGTATAATACACATCGATCATTGGAATTCATTCACTCATTCAGAAGAGAAGGCTGTGGAGACAGTGTTCTCTGCGGGCATTTGTCGTTCCCGAGGCAGTGTGGCGTAAGACGCTGAAGACTTGTCACCGGATTCTCAAGATTCTTGGAAAGTGACTCTTCACAACTGAAGCATTCATAACAGATTTATAGTTCTACTAGATGAGGTACTCAGCTTTGCCCGGAATAAACTTGTGCTCGTGCTCTCTCTCTCTCGCTCGCTCTCTTTCTCTCTCTCTATCTCTCTCTCTCTCTCTCCAGGGCCGTCTTAACATCAGTAAGGGCCCATGGGCAAGGCAATAGGCTGCAGCCCGTTCCGTACGCAACCACTCAGAACTTCGTATACACGGAGCCCCCTAAAACCTTGGGGCTCTTGAGCAACTGCCCACTGTGACCATGCGCTAAGACGTCTCTCTCTCTCTCTCTCTTCCTCCCTCTCTCTCGCTCTCTCTCTTTCTCTCTCTCGTGCCAGGGCACTGTACAATAGTTTCCAGACAAGGAAATGGTGTCATACTCATATCAAATACAGTTTTTCATGGGCTGGGTTTATCAGTGAAAAAAACAAACAACTCCAAAAAACCTGTAAAACTGTTAAATCAACGTTCTTAAAACAATTTCCTGAAACTGGAATTAACATAATATGTCGAAACATCGGAAAATGGGCTGTCTCGTTGACACTTTGTAACGTCAATTTCAGAATTTGTAAAACTGTCATTCAGGCTATGTAGAATTGATCTAAAAAAAAATTAGGGGGCGGGGGGTAGACTGCACCACCATGAAATACTATACCCATTATTGCTTTTTTAGAATAAGATATGTGCGCATGGTATTAGTCCATGCTGATGACATATCTCAAACACAAACAATTCACGAAATATTATAAAAACCACAGCAAATCTGTGAAGTTATCCCTTATCCTTTGTGTTTTATTGTATCGTTTGGGTATCATTTCTTACGCGAGTCTTTGCTACATACAACTTTTTCTTTTTGCCATATTTTGACTTCGCAAAAACAAAATCAAGCAAACGAGCAAATAAACAGTTTGAAAGTTTAACGAAAAATGTCCTCTAACTGGCAATGGGAATTTACATAGACTTTCGTGATTTTTTAGGAAATCGAACATTCAGTGACCTACAAGAAAAATAATGAATTAATATGTTTTCTTCCATACTACTTTAATCGTACATGTGTGTCAAATAGTTGACATGTGCTTTCTTTTTTTAAAGAATCAGTTCACATCAGAAATGTAAGGTCCCAAATTCTTAAACACAGTTGAATGTTGCTTGTATAAATGATCATGGCCTTGATGGTCTTGACCACGGCATCCGCTCCGCTCTGCTCTACTTTGTTACGGAAAATAACGTATGAAAAAGTAAAACACCCTTTGCCTGTATAGCGGTGTGGAGCGGAGCGGATGCTGTGGAGAAATATACAAAGGCAAGGAGTGTTTTACTTGCTCATGCGTCGTTTTCCGTAAAATGGCGGAGCGGGGCGGATGCAGTGGACAAGTATACAGAGGTAAGGAGTGTTTTACTTGTTCATAAGTCATTTTCCGTAAAAATAGCGAAGCGGAGCAGATGCTGTGGACCAGACCACTTAGAATTAAAGGAGAGGATGATTATGTACAGGAGACATCATGCACCCATACGATTAAGCAGAAAATAATTGATGGCAAGCACTTCATTTTGGCTCTGCGACTTTTCGGGGGATTTTCTATCGAAGCTCAAGGCTGAAAGGCAGTCAGAAAAATAGTGCTTTCCAGTGACATTTCTACCCACCGCCGTCCCCTTCTAATACAGGACGCATAAATTCAGGCAAAAACAACAACAAAAAACATCGTCTACAAGTTTGTAATTCTATTTTCAGAAACCTTTCAAATTTCACAAAATGAATTAACGCCATTCGATCAGCACCGACAGAATCATGTTTTATGTTCATTGAACAGAATGCCCTGCGAGCACACTGCTGCAACGTCCACTGGCTGCATACAGGCTCTTCCCCCTCCTCCTTTTTTTCTTCTTTTTTTTTGAAATATAAAAATACCTCAGGTTACTTTTTTTTTAATGTTCCTAGTCTTTCAGCGACTTGAGCCTATCGGTGCCCACGAAAGCCACAAAAGGCCGTTAGCAGTTGTTGTTTTTTTAAACAATGGTCAGCACCAAAACTAATGGAAATACTTATTAGTATGCGCGAGATAACCTCCGTCCCAATACAATCAATCCCCCCCCCCCCCACCAAGGTAAATTTTCAAAAGAAGATTGTCTCTATCAAGGGGAAAGCGGAAGGAACTCGGAGTCATCACACCCAATGCGTCAAGGATTCGAATGAAAGTAAAATGGTGCTGATAGTACCAATAGCCCTCATAAAGACAAAAGGAGTAATTGGACATCGTCTCGTTTGGGGATATTGATCGTGGAGTTGTATAATATAGCGGTGACAACGATTTTCTTTTTTCGCCATCAATCAGAGGTTTAAAGCAAAACAATATATTCACGCATACATGCACAGATAATCAAAGCACCGGGTGATTCAAGGTGCTCAATAATACGGCGTTACTCACATCTCTGCTATTCAATGGTCTTCAAAATACCCTTTGTTTCATTTGCCAGTATTAGAGATGATTAGAGGTAAATTTTGTGGTATACAAGTTACCCTATATCTCCACTCTTAGTAAAGCGAGAGCACAATTAATTTTGTACGAGCGTATAGTACAGCTATTGTACTTTCAGTCCCACATTTCATTTTTCATTTCTTGAGCTCCGATCGGTGCATGCACGTAATGACATCATAACTGGAAAAAATGGAGCCAAAAAAGACAAAAATAAGATTTTACATTTTCCAAGGCTGAATCTCGGCGATACACTTAAGAAAATTCGCAGAGAATTGAGTATAGCATGTAGCCGGTGTAGGCAAACAGGAAAAAGAAGAGGTTTTTGACCATTTCCCCCCCCTCCCCCCCCCCTACATTAATAACCCTTTGGCAAGTGATACTGTATCTGAGGAAATTCAATGACCTCCAGCCGTTATGTCAACATCGTGTTGCCGAAATTCGCTTCATCTACTGAAAACAGAGTACTTCTCGACAGTGTTTTTGCGCCATTGAGCGCCCAGTTTAGTGTTGAAAACTACAATTAGAATCTTTTTTTTTTTTTTATAACAATGCAACAGTCCTATTGCAAATGCGTCCATATTAAGTATATAGAACTAAGATAATGTATTTCGAATAATAATAATAATAACTGCAATGTTTGGTTTTCACAATCCAATTAATAGAAAATATTATTTCCTACTACTTTTCTAACTTCAGCTGCGATAATTACGATAGAAACAGTTTAACAAGTGAAAAATGTAAAGTATATTAATGTCTCTACTACATAAACGAAATTACTGAACTTTCTAGCATCTCAAAATAAACACAGTTTATGTTTAAATAGAGTTTATGGCGAGAAAATCACATTAAGCCTGCAGAACTCTACTGTTATGCACTATTTCATGCACTTTTCTATTGCAAAACATTAATATCGATCTTCGTCCTTCGTCAACGCCCGGCGTCGTTTCATTTCAGAAATAATGATCTCAATTATAGCAGTGAACATAACTGTGGAGATACAAGCTGTTCCCTGTAATATTTGAATTGGCGTCGTAAAATTAAGCATAAATATGAAGGTCATGTCTATGCCTTGTTGTTATTTTATCTTTTTTTTTTCAGCATAAATTGTCCTGTTTCTCTCCCTAAAAATATGGTGTTGAAAAGTATTACTGGGACAATAAATAATAAACAATGCGATGTACACGTTTTCAGTACAATGCACGCTTTTATGTACGTGTGCGCACGCAGGCGTTATTTGATTGTTCATTGCCATTGTTTTATAGTCAATGGTATGAGGAAAAAGGTGAAAAGTCTGAGTTATTTAACAAGAAGAAAGATTAATTCACCGTGCCAAAGTTCAATATGTGCGACTTTCTATAGTCACTTCACAAATCTGCGTCGCTCTTCCGAAATCTATAACTTTGCAGCCCTTTGACTGAATGCACTGGAAGTTGATATGTGGACGACTGGTCTTCATGGTCTCAATAGAATATTTTCTTGTCGTTCCAAAATTGATCTTATCTCACATTTTACTTCTTCAGGTTATGTTTCAAGAAATGCTCCAGGCTTTCAGGACAGAAATTCAATAGCTTTACAAACAATACTTCACCATTTCCAAAAGTGCAAATTTCTGCTCATGGACAAGAAAAATTGCGATTGAACGGAAAATTTTGTTTTTCAAAAAGGAAGCTAATTGACGTTCTCCATCAAAGCCAGCAATATTGAATAGCAAATGACTTGAACTAGTAATGGCTCGTTTTATGTAAAATTGAATGTTAGAGGCGCAATTTTTGTGATATTTCAAAAAGATCAGACAAATTCGTCGCTCTGAAAAACTACCTGTTAGAAAAATCTTACAGTCATGCAAAATCTAACATTGCGAGCAAAAAATTACTGCAATACATCAATCAGTTTTTGAGACAATCACAGGAGACTGAAGGTATGTGCTTCTAAGCGCTCTAGAAGGCATGCATGTGTGAATTGTTATTGTCGTCACTTTTGTCTTTGACATGATAATGACAAGGGCTCATTTTAATAATAACAAGCAAAATAACCCAACTTATTCTCGGGTTTAGAAAAAATGCTTTCCTGGGCACCTTGGATCGCATTATTTGACACATAGAGATAATTCAATACGGCATCTGAAAGTGCCCCTAAAGTACCGAAAGACGTCATGTTCATTATGTTTTAGGAATTTACGCGAAAACGCGGATGTTTCTTGGCTTTGTGATTGTCTCAGGGCTCTCGCGCAAGGTTTGCATCGCACTCATTTGTATAGATAATTATAGAGATGAAGATGATGGTGATGATGATGATGATGATGATAGTGATGATGACGATGATGATGACGAGGATGATGATGCTGATGATGATGGTGGTGATGATGATGACGATGACGATGATGATGATGGTGGTGGTGATGATGATGATGATGATGATGGTGGTGGTGATGATGGTGATGATGGCGATGTCACAGGTAATGACTGAACTCTTTTGACTGCTGTCATCACTTCTGAATTAATTTATACATATCGTCACTTTAGTACTGCCTTTTTTTTACGTCTCCACATCAGCGTATTTCGAGAAAATTTCTAGATTTTGTATTTCAACTATCTACATAATATTGAGAACAACATTTCAATACTTTAAAATCTAACCTCGGCGGTGAAATACCTTCACAAATTTCCGTGGAATTATAGAACACACTTAGAAATTGCCAGTTTATGTCCCTCTCTGCACAGTGTGGTACTGGGGCGACACAATAATGTCCAACACATGCTCAACTGACTAAAACTCTAGCCTCTCCAGCCAATCGAAGGTAAATTAAAGTGACCCTGTGATGTCATTATTCCTGACATACCTGGATTACTAGCACAGCGCCTGATGGTCGCTGCAACCGTGTCTTCACGGAAATTCGGTGCTAGTTTTGCAATACAATTCCAGAGTTACACGAGGTTTCGTGCTAAGTCAGTATTTTGCAAACTCTGAACGAAATAGCCTTTACATTTGGGAGCGCGCATATTAACACTTCATGACAGAAAGTGTCCGTCAGCATTGCTGACCACATCAGTTAAGGATGGCATGCGTGACATGTTCACCTTTTATAACTTCGTGAGCCCCAAAACATGCAAAAATTTAAAACGCTTTTGTCCAAAACATTTGGTCAACTATGAATATTCAAAGACAATATTGTCGAGCTCGTCAATTGTAAAATGTATTCCATTTTTATGGTGGTCTTGCTCTGTATCAAATGTGGTATCAGATTCACTCATGTGGCTCCTCTCCGTTGCGGTCAGTCTATCTGCTTCTCTACTCGGTCTGTCTGTCTATCTCGTACCTACATACCCCGTACAATAATATTATTTACTTTCACACAACTACAAGTCTCTCTGCACTCTTCCTTCCTTTCTAATATACTTACTCTGTTGAATCATCAACCTAGAATGGTCAGTTTCACCTACATTCCATTTGCCCACCTACCCTGACACTTGGCTTGACTAAAATACTGTTTTCTTCACCCAGAGAGATTCCACGGCCATGGAGTTAGTAAGAATCCTTAAAGATTATTCACGATGAGTCCGCGGACCTTTGGTGCCACTGATGATTTTCCTACCGAAAATTAAAAAAAGACTTGACAGGTAATGCTGAGAATCTTATAATTTAAAGAACATCAGTTTTTAATTTATACCACACGGAATATCTGAACAGATTTGAGGAATCGGGTTGACTGAGCTGTAATACGATCGTCTCAAGACTTTGCATAAACATTTTCAGTTTACACTTTGACGTGCATGAGCTTTCAGATATGCATTATTATGTTAATAAATTAGTGGGATAGTCACCTTTCTGGTGCACATACAGCGATTTATTGGCCTAATTACACTTGCGCACGTGACGGCTTGAGCTTCCACACACACCCCCCACCCCCCAAACCTCCTCCCACCATCTCTTACTCGCTCACTCACTCACTCTCTCTTGCTTTCTCTCACTTGAAAATTAATAGTTCCTCACCAAAAGAAAACATGATGATTTTTGTCCACCAAAAAGGAAGTGCTTACAACGTTTGTATATATATCAGTAATGGCAAAAAGAACTCACAACAGGATCCAAACTGATGACGAGCGCATTTATATTTATACCATAAAAAAACTCTCCTGATTTTTAACGACGAAGGATAAGGACGAAAAACTAGGAGGGCCCATGTGCACGTTGTGTACGTTGCGCACGTTAAAGATATCTTGGCAGTTGAAACCAACTCGAGAACAGCAGGCCTAACAAGGCCGCTGCCAGAACAAAATTCTGAGAAAAAATAATCCCCGTCACAAAAACACACAGAAAGAAGAAGAAGAAAAAGAAAAAAGAAAAGTGATGTGTACATGCCAAGAGCAGCGAAACCTCCTACAATAAAGATCTGACCATTCAGCCCGTTGTTTTCAGGTCTTACCTCCACTCATTCAGCTCGGATTTGTCTGAAAGTTTGACCTGAAAAGTTTCCTTTTGGCCGGCCAACGGCTCTTTTGTAGTTATGGAGTTATGAAATGATGGATCTTTTCTTAAAAGTTGGTTTCTGTGTCGCGCTGGATACTCTAGAACTATAGGGGACCCGATGTTTCTTGATGTGGGTCTGGGTCTTTGGAGGAGTGTGCAGGGAGACCGGGCAGGGTTTTCTGGTTTTAATTCCAGATAAAACCGCGGACACGCTTTTGACACTAGTACAAGACCATTATTGCACCTGGATCAATCATCCATTCCGACGGTTTGCGGTCCTATAACGGGATCACAAACTTACCGGTGAACCCACCATATCAGCATCTTGTGGTGAATCACAGTCAACATTTCCTTGATCCACACACCGGGGTCTGTACTAACACCGTAGAGTGTTATTGGAAAAACTACAAAGAAAGTTTAAATGCATGCAAGGAGTCCACAATAGCCAACTGTCATCACACATTGATGAGTTTATGTGGAGAGAAATACATGGTAAATCCCACCAAGAGGCACTACAGAACATCATCTTGCATATTTCCCATTGGTAGGCCTATCCAGTATAATTTATAAAACGCGGTGGGTGTAACAATTTTTAAAAATTAGATCTACTTCATTTCAATATTTTGGTCAAAACACCCCAAAATACTCGGGTCCCCTATAGTACAATAGTACCTCGCGCTGATTTCTCTTCCGATCCTTTTCTTCACGAATTCACTTTCACAAACATGGCGCAAATGCTTCCTGCAAAACTTCTCGGTGAGCACAACTGCGCACTTTATATTGTTCTTGCTATCTACCTAGATATCAGATATGATAAGATGAGACAGCAACTTCTTCGGGCTTCACAAAAAACCGTTCACGCTTCATCAAGGGTCCCACCCACTCTCAGCCCGCTAAGCTAGCGCTTCGTACACTGTATTTATATGGAAAATCAGACAAAATATCGATCGGTTTCGGTTCCAGAGGCAGTTTAAATGCCAAATTACTAAAATAGTGTACAGTACCTAATAAATTTGCAAAGGGCTGTCTTTATACAACAAAGCCCACCAAAGTGGGGGGGGGGAGGGGGGGGGAGTGAAGGAAAGAGAAAGAGGGAGATTTTTCATCTGCCTCTGTCCTCTCTTATTCTGAAAACAGACTTACAGTTCTACCTTCGGTATGATGGTAAGTTAACAAACAATTCTGTCACATTGCTACCACATTTAAAACAAAAAAAATAGCTAGAGGTTTCCTACAGCGAATTAAGTTCTAGTTACAAAGAAGGTCACTTCTATTGAGGTTTTCAGTGATGGCTGAACGGTGAAAACTTAGTATTTTCTCTCTCCGGCTTTGTAAAATGAAGCATTGTCGACATCCCTCAAAGCATTCGCCACTAGGTGGCGATGCGGAACCCATGAACGCAGAACGCCCCAGCTGTTCTGTTTTATCGTATATGGTAGTTTTGCTATGTATTAAAAGTACCGGTAGTTTTATGTCTTTTACCGTCCTAAGAATGGCACAGCTACTACAGCTGTTTGGGGCTATTGCGCCGTATTCTTCTTCTTTTTTCTTTTTCCCCTGGCTCCCGTCTCTATTCCGCTGGGTCCTCTTTCCCTTCTCTGATCTCCTCCAAAGTTTTAGGCCGGATCTGTGCAATGTATTCTTTTCTACGGTACGATGAACTCTTTTCTTTTTAAACCCCCATTGCCGATTTCCTGCAGGTGTTCCATACTTAGCAAACAAAGACATTCCGATTTGGAAGGCACTTTATTATTGCTTCTGCAGGCAGTCATACAGTCGTCGCATTGATTTAGTTGGTTGCTTGATGTGTGCACTGATCAAAATAATATGGGATTGTCGTTTTTCCTATGTGCCCCACTTTGAAGCAAAGGACGTACATGCTTAATCGTATATAGTCTTTGATCTCACCAATTTCCCAAAGCAGAAAGCTGAACAGACCATTATTTGCTTGGTAAAGGCACAAGCAAGACCGTGACTTAGTCTTTATAAGTGACATCGACAAGCACTTTGGTGGTGCTGATAAATGGCAGTTACAGTATGATAATGATTATTTCAACCTTTGGGATAAACGATGGTGATGCAAACAAAGCCCCACTGTTAACTTACAGGCTTACTGGAGAACTAAGTGACAGAAAACTAATCGCATATGATTCCATTTCAGTATGAAAGCGCATCGACATGACGACAGTTTCATGTGGTTTTCGGAAAAACACCCCGGCCAGAGAAAGGTCTTGACAAGAAAAGAAATAAAACAGGACTGACCGCATGTAGATACAATGCCGTCGTTGAAACGGCGGGAATATGCCTATACATTAGCAATAAATCAGACATCAAAGAAAAAAAAACAGATAAAAACGAAGGAACAATTACATTATTTTAGCGATGCTGGAAGGTGACCTCGAGAAATTAAATCATAGGAGAGGAGTAACGAAAGTTGAATTAAAATATATATTAGAGCAACGGCAACCTTCCAAACGCTGAGCGCGAACATTTCAGTAGCCTGACAAAATTGCTAACTGAATTCAACATTAGAACATTTCTAAGATTTAGAGCCTACACAGGACGGAGTATGTGATCTGGTTTCCACAAGTGTTCACCATGTGCCATGGTGGATTATGGAAGCAATGAAGGCACTGGTACCAAATAATGTCAAGTATGCAAGGAAGATCACACAAAAACATTAATTTTGGGGACGAGATGGTCTTGAGGCAAGGTATTCGCCTCTCATGCCAAAGGTACCTGGTTCGATCCTCGGTCGGTGCAGGTATGTTAGAATTTTTCTCTTTTTGGAGGGGGGGGGGTAAATTCCTGTCCCTCATCCTATGGTAGGTAGGATCGAGCACCTAGTCTTCTCGGATAAGGACGAAAAACTTGGAGTGCCCGTGTGCACGTTAAAGATATCTTGGCAGTTGAAACTCGAGAAGAGCATGCCGAACAAGGGCGCTGCCCGGGAAAAATTCTAAACAAACAAAAAAACTAATCGCCACCACAAAAAAAACCCACAGAAATAAGAACAAGAAAAATAAAAATAAATAAAAGCGAGGTTAAATTTAATGCCAAAGGCAGTGAAATTCTTAAAATATAGAACTAAACACAAAACATAATTAGTTTTCAGTCATTTTAATCCCTGAGAAGAGAAATCTATGCAATGACAATCATTTAAAGGGAGGAAAAAAGGAGGTGTGGAGGTGCAAGACAATGGATGTCATTTCATTTAATGCCTATCAATGGGGAATCAAGGAAGATAAGGAAACAACAAAAACAAAGTCAACAAAAATTACACACGCTCTGATAAAGAACATTTTTAATCACCCGGTTTGGCGCTGCTAATTGAGCAAACTGCAAGTGCAAGTGACAAGGTTGACCAGAGCGTCAATAAAATAATTCTTGAGCTGACAGAACGGCAAGCTTACAGCATAACAAAATAATCATTCCTGTGAGAAATGCTAGTTTGTCTGTGTCGTATCTCTCATGGCAGTACAGAGTTGTTGCTGTTGTTTTTTTCCCTAGTTATCTATGATGGGCATGCAAAAGTCATGATGTTATGAGATCCCCAGTTCTGTAACTATTTCAGGGGCCCTACCTAGGTAAATGTAAATGACAAATCTTACTGTACACATGAAAGTCTTTTTTGCTGACACAGTAAGGAGGCCTGTTTCGCTAATTCTTGAAACAGCATAGTATTTTAGGATAATCTCATGTTAATACCAAGTACTTTTGTATGTTTTGCCAACTGGTTCTATAAATAGTTTGTGCATACACGTTTTCAGGTTTGAGTCTCAGTTTTGGTTATGCGGCGCGTCGGCAAGATAACGGCCACTTTGCACCCTTCACGGTCTATTCGGCTACACGTTCTTTATTTATGTTTGGTATTCAGAGCTTTTAAGTTTAATACATATAATTTTATTACATTGGTAAAAATTCTGAAAAGTTGTTTTGTATGATCCGAAACGTTTTGTAAGTGAGTATAAAAGTTATAAATCAAGTTGTAGATCTTAGCCTTTCTCAGAAAGGATGTTTACAGGTAAATGAAATTAATTATTGTAGCGATATAGTTTATTATTAGGAAAGTGAGTTGATAAGGCATTGCACTTAATATAAATGATAAAGCTATATAATTTCGTGCGAAGAAAAGTCAACTGTGATTTCACCACATGAAGTCATCAAAATACGCCCAAGAGAAATATCCAACAACATACTGATAAAGTATTTACTCACAGCTAAGAAAGGGAACGAATTAAAAGAAAAAGTCATCCAGATTCTCAGAATTACTAAGAATACTGGCAGCTGATCGAACATCTGCTTCAAAGATTTCCGATGTACTTCATTGTCCGGCTGGGACCGGAGCCGTATGGAAGTTCGCACAGATCAAATTTGCTGCTGACCCTGAGGATCTGTAGTTTCTGAAGACCATACAAGAGCGTCTGGCTTCTCTGCTATTGACGATGTTTGCCCAGTACCAGCGCCGGAGTTTTTCTTTAGCCTTTTATTTTTTATAGAAAACTAGTTTTGAAAAGGTTTAACCACCGGCACCGACAAAAAAAAAAAGGAGGGGGGGGGGGGAAGAGGGCGCGGAGACAGCATTCATGTTTACGCCTTTGTGCTCTTTTCTTGTTTGATACACTTGTTCATTTAGTCCACGGTGGATTTGGGGATAGGAAGAAGTCAAGTAAAATTCTGTACACCGGAAAGGCTGCATCACAGTTTGCTTCATGGAAAAAAAAGCGTAAAAAATTAGGTGGGGGGGGGGGGGGGATAACTATTTAGCCATTGGACCGATTATTTCGAAAATTTGCATGTGCAGTTAAAACAATTTGTTTTAATACACAAGTTTTTTTTTCCAGTGCGATCCGTTCAGCGTTAGAGGCCTTAACTCTCTTTGTCTCTCTACTGTACATTAAACTCTCTGCATTATTGAAACTTTTGCAGAAACGTGGTGCCCACGGCCTGCTCTTCTCGATTTCCAACTGCCAAGATATCTTGAACGTGCGGAACGTGCACACGCCCTCCGAGTCTTTCGTCCTTCTCCGAGAAGACCAGGAGCTCGATCCTACCTTCTATGGGTACGTGCGCCCGCGCGTGTGTGTATGTGTGTGGGTGTGTGTGTGCATGCGTGCGTGTGTATGCATTTATGTGTGTGTGAGTTGCTTGCAAAATGGCAATACTACTTCCTCCGCTGATATTTCGCGCTAACACTTGCAAGGCCAACGATGCAGCGATATGTTACTTTCTGGAGGAATGCAACCGCGGCAGCTGATGACTGTGCCGTGTGGTGATCAAGCCCTTTCATTTAAATCGGAGAAATGAGCATCAACATGGGATTTTTACTTTTTCTCATTACACCCCCACATAATGCATACGAATCCTTTCGAATTACGAGCGGCTGCCTGTATTCAAAACAACTAAAGACTTTGGATTTTCGGGATGCTTTGGTGCGAGCACGGGGACCCAACTCAAACGAACACATTCTTATACTGTTGGTTTAAAAAAAGACCGGTTCGGAAATCAAAGTGATAATTATTATTTACCTCCTCAGAAGAAAACAAATATTGCCGGATATACCGGCGTTTTTTGTTTTTTTTTTAAACTAGATGAAGTACCCGGCATCCAACCTTTCTGGCTCCCTCTCTCTGATCTAGCACTAGTTCCCCATAAAACTCTACAATCTTGCTTCAGAGCTCATGCGCACCAGGGCACCATGCGCGAACACTTAACGCGTGTCGAGTATAGACTCCCGTGCGGTAGGGTTATCAAAGGAAGCACACACACACACATACACATACACAAAATCATTGTATTTTGCATTTTCACAACTTTTTAAAAAGATTGCCTGAAACTTGAATAACACAATAGGTCGAAAAAATAAAGAGCGATTGGGTTAGACTGGTTGACACTCGAAAAAGCTAATTTCATAATTTTTGAAACTTATCACTCTGAGCAAAAAAAACAAAACAAACAACAACCGAAAATTGCACCACAATGAGTTACTCCCGCCACTATTTTGTTTTTCATATAATAAGATAATTTAGCGTATTCACAAGTATCTGAAGCACAATATTTTTTATAGACTGTAGTCTTACTTTCATGCCTAAGATCCTTTTTCGATTGTTGTTACTTGTACGTAGGTACCCCAAGTGTTTTTGCGCTAGGGGTACGTATTTTAGCGCCTTTTGTGACTCCAGAGCGAGAGAGCTTCTCTCGAAATACTCCTAACAACAGCCATAATTAATTATTCTTTCAGATTTCTTTTTGTTTTTTTCGTCCTTTTTTTTTCTTTTTGCTTGAAATGGTTACAGCCAGGGTTTGGATTCGATAAAATTTAGGGTTGAGGATATGGACAGGGTTAGGGAAAGGTACGTAAACGTACGCGTCCCTCGCGCAAAACGACTTGGTTATGTACGTATTTATAACAACAGCCATGAGATAATTCAGAACAATAATGCTGTTAATAGCGCACAAGTCTCTGAAGTACGATATTTTGATAGACTGTCGTCTTACTTTTATGCCGAGTTTCCTTTTCTAAGAATTCTTGCCCAAGTTTCACCCATCAGTACTTCTCCCCATGGCCAGTGTTCTAACTATGCTAAAAAAAAATAATGTTCAGGCTACAGGAAAATCAGATTACCGGCGCTCTAATATTTCTGGACACCAACATGACATGATCCCAGGAATCTTGCAGGTCTTAGAAATCGGATAAGATCTGGGAAATATTGCTTGTTGAAATAAAAAGAAATTCCGGTGTTTTCACCGATGGTTTTGAGAGTATTTTTATGTATGTGCATGATGTATGTATATATAACGAGGAGGGTGGAGATGTGCTCAGGAGGGTGGAGATGTGCTGAGGAGGGTGGAGATGTGCTGAGGAGGGTGGAGATGTGCTGTTTGGTGGCGGTGGTTTTTTTTTTTTACAGCATACTTTTTTTAAAACAAAAAACACCGGCTTTTTTCTGTTGCTGTCACTTGTTTTGTTTGCTGTAAAGGTGCAACTAAAAGTCTGTCCTCGTATACTGTTACGTTATATCTTTTTGAATCAAAATCTTATGATAGATATTATCCTATGTGCGAATCAGTGATACTGGGCATTTCAGTTTTCTGTAATGATCAATGACTTGTGATGGAACATGAAGAATGCGTTTTGTCCAGGGGAGGTCATTTCGCAATAGAAATCCGTTCGTCATCCCATTCCCAGTTAACAAATCGAAGGAAGGGTGAAAACTCCTGTGAATGTAAATATTTTATGAGATCATTTTGTAAACTAAATGCATTGTCCCTGGAGCTCTGCGGTGTTTTCTGTCTCTGACCGGCGATGTTTATCCTGCCAATTACAAAATATGAAACAATCTTGCACTGAAACTGCGGGTTTCCACTGACATATTTTGTGGAATTTTCATCATCTCATAATATGTATAATGTCATGACTGTAGTTTGTCCCGGAAAAGTAGGAATCGTGTTTCTTACATATTGTTAAGGTCACAATCGTCATAAAGTTTACTACTTCATCAGAGGTGTGTAGCTGGATGACATAATAATTGTCAAACCAAACAGTCTTACGTTAATCTTTTCTTCTGCACTTTAGCAATTGTAGATAATGCCAAAATGAGAGATACCTCTCGCTGGTTGTCTGTCTGTCTGTCTCGTGTGGGTGTGGGTGTGGGTGGGGGGGGGGGGTGGAAAGCGGGGAGGGGGAGATTCTCCAATGATAGTATTAATCAATTTCATTATACCCATACCAGTCCTCACGAGTGTATTCCTTCAACAGTTTAAGATTCAACATTACACTGTGCCAGTGCCCACGTCGACAATGTTCCAAAATTGTATACTGTGCTTATATAGTTCGCACACTATAACAAAAAACCACCGTTTTGCTGCACTTCGAGCAAGCCTGTTCGTATGTGTTAATCCCTAATGATTTTTCTTTTCTCTCCGACAAATCAGTCTTTACAGGAAATCGCCCACTCCCAACATGTTCTGAAACAATAACAACAACAACAATAACAATGAAAAGATAGACATCTTGACGTAACAACAGCCTTTATCTGCCACTGCCTGGTTTAGCATTTTAGAATGATTCAGCCACAACGATAATGATTCAGCCACACCGTGTCAAAGACAAAGACACTACATTGATGCAAATCGCTGAATATAAGAGCCTGTGTAGTTCACATCAAAGCAAGTGGACGCGGCCTGTGTCTTAGATCAAATGTGTTAAAACCACTCTATGGCTTTAGAGATATCCTGAATGAGGCTAAATCTACAAGGAAGGAAGAAAGAAAAAAAAAGTTCCTAAATCATATTATAAAGGAAGTAAGGTCTCCAGTGCAGTCATAAAAGGTTTTTGAATCGCTGAGCCTTAAATTCTACAAAATATCGTATCATGCATAGAAATACTTAAACGTGTACGTGGGCTATTTTGAAAGGTCTTGAAGTTCGCTACACTTTTAATACTTTCGTTGATTTTGAACCACAACTGAGCTGAACAGAAGAACGTGTTCCGACATTTTGAGCGAAAAAAGCGCCCCAAAAAACGCATATTTTTTTTTTTTCGAGTAGAATTAGAAAGTATGACAGGGAATTTCTTTCTGCTCCCCATTTCACACATTGGTGATCGGAACTCAACTTTAAAAATCGCATCTGTGTATTCCCCGGATCAGCGGGTCAACTAGTCTGTTTAATTGACACGGTATTTTTCATCATCGCTTGTTCAAGTTCAAATGACCTTAAAATACTTCTGACGTAATGATAACCGTATGTGACTGGGCTGTTTGTAAATTTAGACTTTTTTTTTTTTTTCGCTGAGCTACATTCAAACCCTTAACCCTTGATCACTGGGTCGTGGTAAATTAATGAAGCATTGATATTTCACACTGTGATACTACTACAATTACAACAATTTTGTTCACACTATAGCATTTGATAGCACGATATCGCACAGATTCCATGAAATACGGCATATCAAACCAATCCCAGGCCCAATCACTTGACCAGATGGCGCTGTCAAATATCAAAAGTCCGGCTGTGATTTGGTGGGTCATTCCATCATAGCCAGGTGGTGGAACCTCGATTACGATTACTCATAGGCAAAGAAAGAGTCAAAATCCTCACTTCCCTTTCCGTGTGTAAGAGCCATAATAATAGAAAATTGTTACAAGTACGTACGTTCCCGAAGTTGTTGGTTGTTTTTTTGCGCTAGAGGTAAGTATTTTAAAGATTTTTGTGACTCCAGAGCCAGAGAGCTCCTCCCGAAATACTCCTAACAACAGCTTTAATTAATAATCCTTTCAAATTTTCTTTTTGTTTTCCTCCTGTTGTTTGGTGAGAAAGTAAGGGGGGGGGGGGGTTAGAGATTCGATCAGACATTTAGGGTTGAGGATAAGGACGGGGTGAGGGATAAATACATATACCTACGCGCCCCTAGCGCGAAACGCTTCGGGACGGTACGTACTTATAACAACAGCCATAATAAAAAGCTGAACAGGTTTAGCACTCTCTGACCTTGTCGAATACAGATGTGTTTTCCCCTCACTAATTTCATCATTTAGACAATGTCCTGGTAATTCTATAATTATGAAAGTAACAATTATTAATATCATTATTATAAAAGTAATAATTCCGCCCAAATAATGCCAATATAACAAAGACGAGGTTTCTAGAATAAATTTTTAATACGACCTAGTCTCAGGCTAAGACCATAGCGTGTGACTGAAATGTAAGACTCATCATAAAACGACATTTTTTAAAGTTAGCACGGATGTCAAGCAATTAATGTTTGTTTTGATGCGATTTTTCCGGATTTTTTTTTTTCCTGAACAAATACGTCTTTATCCTGGTCAGTCACCGTTCTAAGGAGTAATGACGTCAAACGTCTAGAAGTGCAGTCATTCAGAGTAAAGGCAGAGTCGGTGAAAAGGACGGCAACTTCCTGATCTACACCGACAACTGGAGGAAGGGGGAAGGAGGGTTGGACAGGGTCGATACGGGAAAGGAAAATAATTGCGTTCCAGCGACCAAAAGTTACAGCATATAGCAGAAGATAAGAGAACGCTGGAGTAGTCAATCTCGGAGGCGTATCCCCTCCATTGATACCAAATAATATAAACAACCCGATTTTCGCTGTCCTCATCCTAACTTTGTACTACTCTTTGTATGCAATAGTATATATAGATTTACTTATTTTTGTTGTCGTTTTTGAGAGGCACGGGCCAAGGAGAGACAAACTTGCACCAGTAACTACCACGTGCATATCCGACTAGCTCTGGGTTTGGAAATATGGGATTTAGCGAGCTCCAGCATAAGTATAGTATTTAATGTTAACATTGGAGCAGATCAAAGTTTTCCTTTAGAAAGTTGGGCGGGGGGAGGGAAAAGCCACAAAGAGGCAGAAACCTCCTGCCGGAAGAAATCGATTACCTGGCTTCCAGAGAATAACCCGCTGGCTTTGCCTACCCATTCTGTTCGCCGACTCTGCCACTTGTCAAAGATCAGAAGGATGTCAACGGCCTAAACACCAGTGACTGTTTATTGCACCTCTGTTTCCGTCATTGAGTTTGGTTACCTAAACGATAGTCTCGGGGACAACACTGATGTCACTCACCTCTAGAAGCCTTCACTGCCTGTAATGTTAAGGCTAAGACCGTCACACACAAAACCTGTATCCACTTTCAACAAGTGAACTCAAAACGCAAGCCTAACTGCTCTTGTCCACAGGAGCCGTTCCGCTAATTTTACGGAAAACGACGTATGAAAAACTCTCTTTGCCTCTACAGCGGTGACGAACGGAACGGAGCGGAACGGATGCTGTGGATAAGTACACAGAGGCATAGAGTGTTTTACGTCATTGTCCGTAAAAAACAGCGGATGCTGTGGACAAGAGAAATTAGTCTCTCAGGTCGGTCTGCTGCTGAAATCTCAAGCAAGCCATCGCCACTAACAATGCATTTATCTGGACAACATTCAGCCTATTGTTAACACTATAATCGTGCTTTTAGTTACATGTAATACTGACATTTAACAACAGGTCTAGGTTAAATCAAATTTGATGGGAGGACCTCTCATGTGATCTGGGTGGTCATCGAAGGATTGGTCAGCCTCTTTTCTTCACATTTTGGAAGAATCAGCTATTTGACTTTAGCTTTTATTAGAGAAATCTTTATTTGACTGTCTTCCACATTCGTTGAATTTGATGCACCACAAAAAGAAAGGAGTGCTTGACGCACTGTTAGGCACGGCATCATCATGGTGATTGCAGTTAAGCAGCTGCGAGTTTGGTAGTGTACTCGAGAACAAAGGATTTGTAACAAGACATAATTTATAACTTATCAAAGCTCAATGTGTAACAATATGACAAGTGCTCGTTCTGGTCCAGTTTCAGATTATAAATCACCATATTATTTGGCCATCCAGACTATTCCTGTACAGACCAGTCTCTGCCTCTTGTCTAAGCCGTGCAGAATACAAAGTTCACAATTTGTACGCAGTTGGAACTACTGACAGACCCATCATGTTGTTACCTTTTAGCAAAATCGACTCTTAACTGTCAATTTTTGACAAAATACGGATATTGTTCGAAATCCTTCCGTATCTTCTTTCGAACTTTAAGTAACATTCCCTGGTTGTCACTTTGGCGTTTTCAATACCTATTATGGTTCTTAGCCAGATCCACTCCAGTCACCAGTATTCATCCACACGCCACACGCCACCCCATCTCCCCCTGGCGGCAAGTGTTATGTAGATAGAAACCCGTAGGGCATAATAAAAGACACGCGGACGGGAACAAAACTGTATTTAACTGGCGTACGATCTGGTGCACTTCCAACTTCCAGATTTTGGTATATTTTTGCACCATATCGATCCTGCCATTTTCTGCCGACCAAGCGAATAGACAGCACAGTATGTAATTGAATAGTCACAGAAGTGTGTAATTTCAGAAGTTCATGTGACAGGATTTTCTTGAAAACGGTAATCGCAATAACCTCACCATGTGATCAAGAAGCAGGGTTGCTCGAGCAGATCTACTCCAGTTGTCATAAAATAAAAGAAACACGGTTTATCCCAGGCAATGCAGAACCTCAGCTACTACACACAGTATTTTTATGGTAGGGACATTCCACGGTAACTGACAATACTTTTTAAGAAAGAAAAGGCCACTAAATAAATAACCAACCATTTATTTCAAAATGGATTGATCAGTCCTCCAGAAAAATGGTACAGAAATGTTAAAAAATGTGTTCTAAATGATAAAAATTAAGATGAGTCCATTCAGTTGCCTCCACTTTAGTTGGTAACTGATTGGACACAAAAAATACCATGTTTTTACATAGCAAAATGAAACTGCAAAATTTGTGAAACCAAACCATCAGGATTAGTGAACAATGTTTTCTACATTAAAAAAAACCGCGTCTGAGCACACAGAAAAAGCATAAATAATCAAGTTTTACTTTTAAGCACAACGGGGCAATTAGTTTGAGTAACTGGTAGGCCATAATCTTGCTAACTGATGGGAGGTTGTAAATATAATTATTGTGTTCTTTCCAAGATGGTCGCCAGGTCAAGCAAGGAAGATAACGCTGACTAAAAATGTTAATTTAATTACTACCATTTACAACACAACCATTACGTTTTTTCCCAGGCGTGATTTGAAAAATGTCTCTTAGATAACATATTACGTGGAACGTTCCGGTAGCAGGAAGCAGAAGTTTAGTGCATTGTTGTCGGCATATTACGTGGAACGTTCCGGTAGCAGGAAGCAGAAGTTTAGTGCATTGTTGTCGGCATATTACGTGGAACGTTCCGGTAGCAGGAAGCAGAAGTTTAGTGCATTGTTGTCGGCATATTACGTGGAACGTTCCGGTAGCAGGAAGCAGAAGTTTAGTGCACTGTTGTCGGCATATTACGTGGAACGTTCCGGTAGCAGGAAGCAGAAGTTTAGTGCACTGTTGTCGGCATATTACGTGGAACGTTCCGGTAGCAGGAAGCAGAAGTTTAGTGCACTGTTGTCGGCATATTACGTGGAACGTTCCGGTAGCAGGAAGCAAAAGTTTAGTGCACTGTTGTCGGCATATTACGTGGAACGTTCCGGTAGCAGGAAGCAGAAGTTTAGTGCATTGTTGTCGGCATATTCCCCTCCTCCAACCTTTGTGTGTGTGTCCTTCTCGTCATCCATTTAATTTATTTCCTTATTTATTTATTTATTGGGCAATCGTTCCCGCTTAAAAGTTTATTCGTTTGGGCCGACTCGAGATTCAGATACATTGAAATTTACTGAATTTTGTTTTTTAAAAATCTCTACTTGTCGCCAAACGCCAGTTAAGTAGTCACACATAAATGTGTACAGACTCCAGCGAGATTGTGTTGCGCTCAAACTCTTTTTCAGATTTCAGAGATTACATTAAACTTGTTGGCGAAATTAACGGGACATTGCAACATAAAATTCTTCCTTATAATAAATCGTGTCTTCGATCCCGGGAGAAACAAATATGTATTTCGTAACCCCAGATCACAGAAAATGCTCTTACAGAACAGGTACAATATACATTCCAGATGCTATTTATAATGTTCATTTCCGCCGAACAATCGATAATAGCATTATCTGTAAATTCGGTCTTTTCAGCCAGACATTAGCAGATTTCCAAATTTTATATTAAAAAAAAATTTATTTTGCATACACGTCATAAACATCAGAGAGCAAGTTAATTCTGCCCTAGGTGTTCCTCAAGCTATGATGGGCTAAAGATAACCGTGACAAAACAAGTGGTTTAAAACTCAGAGATGAGATTGCAAAAGAGTAGCTCAAGCCCATAATCCAAAACCAGTGTCCGCACTGGGAAAAAGCTACACAATGTAAGCTGCGTAAGGAAGGATTCTACCAAGAGATGACAAAACAGCCTCGGGATAGGAAATGTCAGTGGGGGTGGGGGTGAAATTTGTTAATACCAACCTGTTGTTACTTATGTTATGCTATCGTTGTTGTTCTGTAAGAGGAGCTGTCGATTTCCGAAAGTCTAATCCAATTTGTGAATGACGACAACATCAATGGCAACAAAATGGGAGCACAACAATACTGGGAGGACTTCCGAATGCGTTCCATAGCTCGACAAGTGCATAGGCATTGTCAGATTGATATGTAACGATGTGAGGGGCTAGTCAGTTTGTATCATCGAGGCTGTAGGCCGATGTTCGTCTGGGCAGTTGTCAGATTGACATATCAAGGAAAGCCGCCGGGATAGCTATGTATTGTTTTCACTCGGGCTATGGAACGCATTCTGAAGTCCTTCCGCCAAATCACCTAAAAAAAATCAAACGATGATAAAGACTAACAGTTAAGTTTTGTCTCCCTTCCGACTTGATGAATCCGTTGTCATATTTCTCATCTTATCAGTCCCAGAACAATCATCTTACCTAAAATACTTACATACATCTAGCTGAAATAATCCCAACACTCATGTCGACTTCCCAATGAGATTTAACGATGTAATCTTATGAAAATAGGTTGTAGCAGCCATTTTGGGGCTCAGTTTGACTGAAATTAGAGTCCCTTTCCACTCAAAACTATCTTAATCTGAAACAGAGGTGTTAGGAAAGGGGAACACTGATTCAAAAGTAGAGGAGGAGCTTTAGGCTGGGAGGATAAGAACGGTTTTAAAATCACTTTTTACTATTAGGATTGTTAGACAAAAAAAATAAAAAAATCTGTACAACTAGCACGGGTTAGATTAAAGTGTTTTAACATAGGCCAGGAGAGTAGTTTCCACTGAAGTCCTGTGGCACACAGCAAGATTGTTAACTCCAGTCCTTCATAACTTAAATCCATCGTATTTCCAAAGTCTGAGATGCAAAATCCAGTGTCTAAATCTCAGCTCTGATCTTGAATCATTCCCCAATTCTCAAACGGGATCTGTGAGGTGACTGCAAACGTGATTCTAAATGATCGTGGCATTTTTGCACCACAGGGCCTCTCAAAAGGAGGAAAATGAATAACCACTGACCTTATGGGTTTATATTCCAGTCTCTCACTCACATAGGATGGTCAAAGATGTTTAGGCTGTAAATATCCCATGAGATTTAAATCCTAAATCAGAACTGTTTGTAACACATTTACCAACTAGATAATTCGCAGTCTTTTCGGGGCTGATGGCCCAGTACACGGTATTTCTGCGCATAAAACATTCAATCCACGAGAAACTGACCAGAAATTTCTGATGTAAAAAAAAAAAGAGACACAATTTTTCGCCTTTTGTATAGTGGGTGAGAAGTGGAACATGGATAAAAATCACGTGCACCAGCGCCCTTTACACAGTTTGTATCTATTCGTGAACACAGCTGAGCTAGCGCCTACCGAGTTCCTTGATTCAAAGTTTCATTTCTTTGGTTTTGATTTTTTTTTTCTGTGTGCTTTTGTGTTTGTCTATTTTGTTGAGTTGCTTTTACTTTTCTCGGCAGTATAACTGAGACCGCTTTGCTGTTAAAATCATATTCTCGCCAACCTGCTGTTCTCGTTCTGAAGTCAGTTTTCGAAACCAAAATATTTTCCAGAAGTTTCCTTTGACAGCTGAGCTGCCCGGCGTTGCCTTGCATAAATCTATTTACAGGCATTGTTCCCAGCTCTGTGTACTTGAACTTTGAACCTACTTGAACTTTCAAGGTCCTTTAAGTTTTGCTGGTTATTGTTTTTTGCTTTTGTTAAGATGCAGTCTTATTGCTTGCATTCCTTTTGCACATAAACTGTGCACTCAGTCAGCAAATCCAGACGTCCATTAACATGAAAATGGCAACTAGTTTGTTTCATTAACATCATTCAAAATAAGCATTGTGATGTTGATAGCACGGCATCCCCGTTCCCATTGCACGGCAGTCGAGCATGCGCACTTACAAAGTTTTGTGGGTTTTTGTGTGTTTTTTTTTTTTTTGCACGGCGCAGCGAATGGTGTACAGCATGCAAAGCAGGTAGGTGTAATGTAAAAATGCGACGTGGAACAGATAGGCGAAATGTTGCAAATTGTTCTCACCAAGCATGACACAAATTGCCCATAATTTGATTCGTACATCGCAAACCACAGTACTTTTGAAATATTATAAAGGTAGGAAGGCCTACAATGTAATCATGAAAGGCTTATTTGCCGCAGAGCCGTAAATTCTACAAAATATCATTTTATGCATAGAAAGACGTGGAGGTGTACGTGGGCATGCCTTAAAAGGTCTTGGAGCTCACTTTATTTTTAATACTTTCGTTCATTTTGAGCCACAACTGAGTTGAACAGAAGAAAAATTTAATGTTCTGACATTTTCAGCTGGATAAAAAAAAAAGACGCATAATTTCCTTCGAGCAGAGTTAAAAAATATGGCAGAAAATTTCGTTCTGCGCCTCAGATCGAAACTCAACTTTAAAAATCACATCTATGTATTCCCTAAGTCAGCGGGCCGACCAGCTTATGTAAAAATCACATGTTTACAGGTTTCTCTCTCTCTCTCTCTCTCTCTCTCTCTCTCTCTCTCTCTCTCTCCCCCCCCCCCCTTCTCTCTCTCTCTTGCCCTTTTTAGTCTTTTTATTGGGGCTCTTAACAGTGGCGTTCGCTTGCGGTAGTGATCCATGTTTTTATCATTTCTCCGCATTAGTTCTGCAACTTGCTCTTTGTGACACAATGTTCGTGCCAAGATAAAAAAAGAATTAGTGGTGGAAACGCTCCAAACTACATCTAAATTTACCATGATAGAAAAACAAAAGCTGTTGTTATAAGCACCTACTCACCCCAAGTGTTTTGCGCTAGGAAAGCATACGTATACTTATCTATCCCTAACCCCGTCCGTATCCTCAACCTTAAATCTTATCAAATCCTAAACTCTGCCCCCTATCCTTTCAAGTAAAAAACGGGGAAAACAAAAGGAAAATCTGAAAGGATAATTAATCATAATTAATTAAAGCTCTTGTTCGCAACATTTCAGGAGGAGCTCTTGAGCTCTGGAGTCACAAAAGGCTTTAAAATATGTACCCATAGCTAAAAAAAAATAATTGAGGAACGTACGTACTTGTAACAACATCCAAAACAAATGACCAGCATTCGATGAGTTGAATAAGACCAATTACAAATCATTTGAAACATTTAGTGCACACAATAATAATGCTAGCTTCAGGGTTTCTGTCACTGGCATTTTTGTATCAAGGCCATTTTCATCTCTCATTCACTGATGAATAACAATTTGAACAAGAAAAAAAATCACTAGTTTGGTGCAAAATAATAGAATGTTACGAGGTTGTTTTTTGTTTTTTTTTTGCGCGAGAGGTACGAATTTTAAAGCCTTTTGTGACTCCAGAGCTAAAGAGCTCCTCACGAAATGCTCCTTGTCAAAAGCCTTACTTAATTTTGGTTAATTATTCTTTCAGATTTTCTTTTTGTATTCCTCCTGTTTTTTTTTACTGAAAGGGTAAGGGGCAGTGTTAGGGATTCTATAAGATTTAGGGTTGAGGATAAGGACGGAGTTAGGGACATGTAGTACGTATATGTACGCTCCCCTAGCACAAAACTCTTGGGATGTGTACGTACTTGTAACAACGGCCAAATGGTACAACACAGTGATTTCTAAAATAACATTTTTAAAAAGTTTCGGCTGAGATTTCTAGTCGATTACCGTTATTTTTCGTTTGGTTAATTTCCTAAATATCAGCCAGTCTATCTGTCTCTCTCTCTCTCTCTCCCCCCCCCCCCCTTCCCTCTCTCTCTCTCCCTCTCCCCCCCCCCCTCTCTCTCTCTCTTGCCCTTTTTAGTATTTTTATTGTGGCTCTTAACAGTGGCGTTCGCTTGCGGTAGTGATCCATGTTTTTATCATTTCTCTGTTGACCTGGCCCACAGAAAGATGAAACGGGATTGGCAAAATGGATATTTAAATATTTACAGGTTTCGTAGACATTATTTTGTTTCCGGTCTGAGAAACAGAAATTCTTGAAGTGACCTGCACAAGCCAATGCTGACAATAAGGGTCACAATCTGCCAGCACATTCAGGACTGATAGATCTGACTTACGACTTTGTGTGAGCCGCGCCGTGCAGTAAGAGCAGTTAGAAGTTTTCACCGCAGAATTTTGAGCGTAAAGCTGAGTTTTCATGTGTACGGAAAAGGAAACGGCAGCGGAAACGTCAAAAACCCTTCAAGTAGTGAAACAGAAAGAATGTTCTCATTTGCGTGGGAACGCCGTTTCCGTACACATAGAAACACTCTTTCTTTATACTACTTGATGGATTTTTGAATTTCCCTTGCCATTTCCGTTTCCGTGCACATGAAAACAGAGCTTTAATCTTTCCGATTCATTGAGCTTCATATAGCCGTCTTTCATATGGTTTAGAGCGACTGGCCACTACTATGGTCATAACGCGAATGAAAGAAGGAAAACGAATAATCTTGCGGCAGAGCAGAGAACTAAGCGTGATAATGTTGGAAAAACACGTCTCTGGCTGTATGTTATTTCGAGAACTGTCTTTTGGTTTGAAGGGAAATGTTCGACATAAGCATGCACACGATGGATGATTGGATGTGGCAATGGTGGTGATACCTCAAGTTTTTGTTGTTGTTTTTTTTTGGTGGAAGATAAATATAATGATGATGTCTTTGAATGAAGGTGACCGATTGTAAAAAGGCTGTTAAACGTTTGTTGTGTCGCTCTCAAAAATCATCCTTTCAGCCGGGCGCCTCTCAAAAGTCAGTATTTTGTCCCCTTGAATGGCCAAGGTTCTATCTCCACTCTTTGGCTGAACTGAGTTACACACTACTATACACACTACTTGTACAGGCCTTCTCCACTGGGTGTCAAATTATAAAGCAGATTCAGTGTGTAGTTTGAAAGTATTACTAAAATAAAAAAATAATAAAAAAATTCTTTGCTCTTAAAGCTATGAGCACATGAAAACTTCAATCTTCGATTTCTCAGAAGTTGACGGAAGGGGGTTAGAACCTTGTCATTCTAAGGGAATGACTTCAAGAACGCAGCAAGTTATAAGAAATCTGACTTCAGTTCAATCCCCAATGGGAAAATTCCCAAAATGAAAACACATGTATGCATAACATACACATTCAAATATACACCTATAATTATATAAGCTTTAAGAGTTGAAATGACTACTCTTCGCATACTAATTTAACGCTGTTGTTATACGCGTCCCAAGCGTTTTGCGCTAGGGACTCGTACGTAAACGTACTATCCCTATCCCTAAATCTTATCGAATCCTGCCCCCTTCCCTTTCAGCCAACAGGAGGAAAACAAAAAGAAAATCTGGAAGAATAATAATTAATCATTATAATTAATTAAAGCTCTTGTTAGGAGCATTTCGGGGAGGAGCTCTCTAGCGCTGGGGTCACAAAAGGCTTTAAAATACGCGCCCCAAGTGCAAAGAAATTGGGGGACGTACATACTTGTAACATCTCTCCTACTTTTACCTAAGCAAAGTAATGATAAAATATGCTGTCATCCTCTCCACGAGAATGAAACTTTATTCTAAATTGAAATAAACGTTCACCATGAACAAGATTAAAACTGACGAAAGATCTCTGATTTTTAGTAGAGTGCAGTTGTTGGGTTTGACCACTCCTTCAGGCCTCTGGATTAGCGTGGATGTCAGACTCAGTGTATAGTTGTCTATAGGTGTGAGGTTTAGGCCAAATACAACACCTTTATAGATACTAGGTAGTTGTGGAGTTTGACGGTATGGGGAACTAGTCGAGTTGTTTTTGTTGTTAGTAGTAGTAGAAGTAGTAGTAGTGCTGAGGGTGGTAATCTTAACTGCTGATAATTTTTCACGTGAATTATCATCCGAACGTACACACGTAAACGGAATAGCACACATGACATGAAATATACAATTTTGAATAGTTTTGATCAATTTCGACTAGTTCCCACATTTGAAGGAAGCGTTGTATCACACGGGAAGTTTATGTACGCAAATATAGAAATAATTCTTAGACTAGAGATGTGTTGTTTTTTTCTTGGAATATTGAATGCGTGTTTTTTTTTGTTTGAGTTTTGTTGTTGTTGTTTCAGCAACTCTCGTCACTAATCAAAAAGTGTATTCCTTAAAGCCTGAGATTTCAATTTTATACTTGTTTCTGCAAAGCATCACATCATGTAAGCGAGAAAATGTTAATCTATCCCGCGATTTATGAGTTTGTAATATCTTTTTCCTCATGGAAGACACAGACGTCATATGGAACAAATTATTGTCCGTCCTGACAATATCTCCTTAAAAAGATGCAGCTTGAAATCGAATTTGCCCAGAAAATTAAGAAAAAAAATATTTTCTATTAAATAAAAAAACTAAAAAGAAATTGGGGTATAAACACTGGTCTAAATGTAGGGACTGGCAACTTACCTGAGATGCGAAAAGATGAAAGAAGCATTCACACAACAGTTATCAAAGCCACTGCCTATGCTTACCTTCAAAGAAGATAGCTATTCAAGTGGAGAAAAAAAAATGCTAAAATGACACCTACATTGTCTCCACTAGAAGGAAAAAAAAATCAAATGTCACTGCAAACACCGAGCCGCACTGTGCACTCGATATGCGGTTTTTATTTTATACACCTTCAGCCGCGGTGGAATTGAATAATAACGGCAAACAACCGCTCACTGGGCCGCGCCAATTCGCACGCGCGCGATGAGAAACCTCTTTAGAAGTATCTGTCGTGCTGATTTCGGTGGTATGAGAGAGGGCTGTTGGGAGATGGGGGTAGGGGGTGATTGTGGGCGATGGAATGGAACGGAACGGGAGTTCTATCAAGTGAGAAGGGTAAAAAATGGCGGATTGGGGGTGGAGGTGTGGTGTCCGCAAATTTCAATCCTGGCGGTAATGAGGAGGTTGAAATGAACATACATTCATTAACATGGACGACATGGTGAGCGGCCGGGACACAGGAACTATTGAATAGGACATGTAAATTGCTCGACGCGTGGTTTTTGATATTTTTTATTGTTGTGCTGGGGTGGCGGTAGAGCTGATGAAGGCTGCTGTTGATGGTGAACATGTCAATAAACTTAGCAATGTTGCTGACAGGTAGCCATTGTCGTTGCTGTTGTTGCATGGCGATGGAAATACAAAACTAAGTGGAGAGAAAGAGAAACAGTCTGTTTTGCCATGATGAAGAAATGAGAAGTTGCTGAACATGACAAGCAGCAACAAAGATAACCACAGGCGCAGGACTTCTAAACTGTGAAACAGAAAGGTAGAAAGGCTGTTGTTACTTGTACGTACGTACCCCAAGCGTTTTGCGCTAGGGGCGCGTACGTATACGTACCGATGCCTAACCCCGTCCTTATCCTCAACCCTAAATCTTATCGAATCCCTAACCAAACCCCTTACCCTTTCAAATAAAAAAAAAGGAGGAAAACAAGAAAATCTGAAAGAATAATTAATTAAGGCTGTTGTTAGGAGTATTTCAGGAGGAGCTCTCTAGCTCTGAAGTCATAAAAGGCTTTCAAATACGTACCCCTAGAGCAAAACACATGGGGTACGTACGTACAAGTAACAACAATCCAGGCACAAAGGGAGTGGGAAATGCTGCAGTGGGATGCACTGAATGGATTGTATGGAGCGTTGATGGTGTCAAGGAGTGCAGCAACCCTGCTCTTGAATTGAGCACAGTCATGATTATATTATTGATGGTGTGTGTTTCATGAGTGATATCAGCTTCATTGTCACAGGCAATTGATAACAAAAATGAACTCTGCGAGCCCAAAGTAGAGATAACAAAACATAAGAAAACAAAACAATTAACTTGCAAAACAAAAGAGGGTGGGCGTGTTCGACAGAGATTGGAACCCGAAAGCTCGTACGTACACTGGGGAGCAAAGACTCGATGTTCGTCTGGGCAGTAGTCAGATTGACATATCAGGGAAAGCCGCCGGGGTAGCTATGTATTGTTTTCACTTGGACTATGGAACGCATTCGGAAGTCCTTCCGTTAACTAGGGAGGGGTGGGAACAACCGAAAAAGCGCCAGAATGTCTACGAACATCAGCGTTGACATGAAACAAAAAGTGACCGGGTGAACTGCCAAGAGATGACGAAGTCGTAACTCCACTAGGGGTCATCATGAAAAGAAAAGGAAATGAGGCCATATATGCGGGAAATGGCACGCGTTTCTCTAATCAAAGCAGAGACCTTCACTGCCTCCACCGTCGTCGGGTTTAACATGAAAAGAATCTCAAAATAGACCCGAACTGACTTCTGGTATGAAGTTCTTTTCAAAAAACGTTAGACTTGAGCTAAAATATTGGATGTAGGATGACCATTATTACACCATCTCTATCATTTTGCTCTGAGAGAGAGAGAGAGATAGAGAGAGTGAGAGAAAGAAAGAGAGAGTGAGAGAGATGCAAATCGAGAGAACAAGACTTTCTGTAAAGCGCCTAGAGCGAAGTCGTTTGGATTAAGCGCTATATAAATAACCTTCATTATTATTGTCATCATTATGATGACTCCTTTCGTCATCACCATCAACACAATTATTGTCATCTGCAATAGATCATCATCATAATTTTAGCACAGTCAACACCACCCCGAAAGTGACAACATCCACTGGTCCCAAAGTAATGGAAGCAAAATGAAAATTAGTCAGGCAGTTCACTCACAGTTGCGTCGATCCTTGACATTTGGGGGGGGGGGGTCACTTAAACATGGCTGACCTTTGTCATCGGGTATAAATTTTAATTGGCCGACATTGATAGGTACTGATCTCAAGACTTTCTCATTGTGATTGCTCTATTGTTTTATGGGAAGACTTCCTCAGCGTCTAATTTCAGTGCCCAGCTCACTGCAAGTTGGTCAGTTGGCGTCGGCTAGAATTGTACAAGCGTACCTCACTCAGTATTTCCCATGTTGTAATAGTTTGTGCTCATGTCTTGAGGATCGTCGACATTCAGCATTGATATTATTATTATGACGACATAATAAAATGGTGGAACGTCAAAGGATCGTTGGTGAGACTCAGTGTCGAGAATGCCCAGTATCGGTGCCGACTAAGGCATTGCTCTATAACATTTCTGCTTCTTATTAAAAGAAAAAGCATTCAAGTAACATCATGTGGCATCAAATGGAATTAAAATCAGGGGCCATCTAATTACTCAAGTCAGCAAATTTGGTATAAACCTGAAATAAAGTTCGAACACCCTTCAGTAGATGTCACGACTGGACTATTTATAAGGTTATTAATTTGTTAAATTTTATTAATAATAAATGCAACAGGTTTGGTAAGCACAAGGCTATGTAAAATACAATATTTGTGACTGTAAACTCCGTGCTTTGGTCACAAGGAAGTGAATTGTAGAGATACAATTATATTGCTGGCGACCATTTTGGATTTTGCCGCCTTATTGGATTTTTTTTTTTCTTGGCCAACACATTACTATGATTATGGAGAACGTTTGAGCCAAGTTTCATATTTCTATCATATTTTTAACGATGGTTCCACCTATGAAACCCACTTCATATTGGTTGACCGATCGGGAGCCATAAGTTAAAGTAAGAAATCTATAACAGTGTACTCGTAGATGACAAGTATGACGGGAACTCATGATCAAAGGCAAATGCGTTCCTCCGCCCCCCCCCCCCTTCCCCCGCCCCTTCCAAAGTCACACGATGACAATGTGATCTCGAAAAAATGCAAACCACCATGAATCTTTCGTGTGTGTGGGGGGGGGGGGATCTATTTATTAGTGGTAGCGTCCACCCGCAACATCAGAAAAGCAGAATCACTGAAATAGCATAAAAATCTTGTTAGTGAATATGACGATATTAGGCGGGTGGGATGGGTGGATGGGTGGGTGGGGTATATGGTTGCAGTCGTACACTGGTGGTCCCGTCACAGCGGGTTGTTACCGGAAACCACAACGTGCTCCTCGGGCGGTGTTTGCTTTGTTCAAGTCAAGAAGTGGTTAGTTTACCAGAGTGTAACTAGCAGCGCCCGGCTCCGTAAACATAGCCTAACAAATGAGCCGCGGTTTGAGTCAAGAAAAGCCCGGGCCACATGTGCAGTTTTACCCACGCTTAATTGTTTGTATGATATTGGTAATCCTTAATACTGTGTCCACTGACGAAGAGGTAATTTGTGCTGACCAGTGCCTCACGGTTGCTGGGTTGTGTTCTTCTTTCCCCCCATCCCCATAACCGAGAGAGAGAGAGAAATGCCGAGCTTCTCACTGTCTTATAGTACTGCTGGAATGTAAAGTTAATATTTCTTGACCGTGTCAACAGGTCTGAATTTCAGATCTTTCTAGGTATTTATTCCTCCAATCATTCATTCATTTATTTTTCCTAGGACATAGTAATAATCATTATAGGACAACTAAAGTTGAAATAATGGCTATCACATTATTATATTACGAAGAAGTAAGGTCTCCAATGTAATCATGAAAAGGTTTGAAAAGCTAAGCCTTAAATTCTACAAAATACATTTTACGCATAGAAAGACGTAAAAGGTGTACGCGGACATATTTTAAAAAGTCTTGAAGTTCGCTATATTTTTTTAATACGTTCGTTGATTTTGAGCTGCAACTGAGTTTAAAAAAAACAACTGTTCCGACATTTTGAGAGGGGAAAAAAACCACAACATATTTTCTTCGAAAAAAACTTAACAGTGTGACAGGAAATATCGTTCTGCGCCTCAATTTATATACAGTTTGTATTGGTGATCAAAACTCAATTTTAAATATCATATCTGTGCATTCCCCGAGACAGCAGGCCAACTAGTATTAATTATAAACCAATTCAATTTTACTTTATGTGATCTGAAATCCTATCCGACAATAGGTCTAATGATAATTGGTTAAAGGAAGCCCATGTTTCCAAAGACAGACGTCATGGGACTAGGGATGTTCACACTGATATTATTGTGATGTCTGTAGGAGTGGGAGTAGGGATGGATAGAGAGAAGTGTAGGTTTCTGAAAAGGCTGTTGTTATAAGTACGTATACACCCCAAGCGTTTTTCGCTAGGGGCACGTACTAAAACGTACCTATCTGTAACCCCGTCCATAGTCCTCAACCGTAAGTCTTATCGAATCCCTAACCCTGCCACCTACCATTTCAACCGAAAAAAAAAAGGAGGAAAATAAAAAAAGAAAATCTGTAAGAAGAATTAAGGCTGTTGTTAGGAATATTTCGGGAGGAGCTCTCTAGCTCAGGAATCACAAAAGGCTTTGAAATACGTACCCCTAGCGCAAAAAAACTTGGAGGGCGTGCGTACTTGTAACAACGTTCTTCTGAAAAACGTTCCAGATATGGGGGGGGGGGGGGGGGATAAAGAATAGAGGGAATTGTACACACTTGCCACTGAATGGTGCCAGCGGTCTTCTGGTAATCAAGTAAAGTAATTGCAACTGTAAATAATCATCAGTAACCATTCAAAGTGCCGCCTTCATGTACACCCGTGTGTATAACTGCGAGTAATGACCCAGACTACCGGTAAACTATCACATCAAAGACATTTCCCCCTTTTAGAATTCAAAATGTCAAGTTACTTTTGTGACTGACAAATGCAAAGGTGGGAACAGTCGTTACTGATAATATCGGTGGATAAATTGTATACATAAATATTTTATGAATCATTTGACTGCGTCAGAAGTTATCCTGCTTTTACACTGAAATTAAGTGGATTTATGCAACAGGGAAACTGTTCATATAAACAAATTAACATATTTAATATAGGGAGTGGTCAAGTGTCAAACAAGATAAAATACACAAATGAACACAAAAAAAGCGGGGGGGGGGGGGGGGGGAAGAACAAACTATTGAACTTAACCAAGAAACTTAAAAAAAAAAACCCAACATGTTACTAGATCTAGTTCACAACGATATTATTATAATGAGATCAAACTGTCATTATTTGAAAAAGAGGCGTGTTTTTTGTCTTTCTCGTCCTTGCTGATTTTTTAAACATCCAAAGTTCACCAGGTTACATAAATAAAAGGACGCCTGGCTGTTGCGGCTCGACAGGATTTTCACATTTTCCACTACAGTATAAAAATGTACTCAGGGCTCTATTGTTTTAGGGCAAGACAGACTGAGCTGTTAATCACAAAGGCAAGTCTGTTAAATTTCCCATCATTGCTTCCTTTTTTTTTTTTTTTTTACTATCAGTTTCCAATACTTTCGATAAACACGAGAACTAAACCCATTTGTTGTATTGTCATTATTAGTTCCACCATGTAGTCCGTGGAAATGAAGGTTATAAATTTGTACATTAGCACTGATAATTTCATTCTGAAGATCCTTAGAATGTGGCTATCGCCACACCACAGAGCTATTCAAATGGGTCGGCACAGAGATATTGCAGAAATTATCCACTGTCAGGCCATGGCTCAAATAATGCTGTCGCTCATGGCTGCTATAATGTTGGTCGTGAAAAAATCGGCTACTGGTTGGTGAGAGGACAGAAGGCGATTTAGTGATTTTTTAAATTCATCTACCACTGGTTCGCTGGGCACTTTACTTGTATTAGGGGCAGAAAGACGATACTGTCCCTTTTATTGGTACAGTAACATAAAACATCACAGGGCATAAACTTGATATGGAACAGTGGGTCTACATTGGACACATATTACATTTCCTCCTTGCCTTTTCATACATTTTGCGATTCCACCAAAAAAAAAAAGTAAAATCTTTACGTGACAAATTATCTCGACCGACGTTAAGGCCTGTCATTGTATGTGTATCAGCTCCATCCAAGTGCATGTGCATGGTTGTGTTCTTCCACGATGAAGATACAAAAATAATTTCTGAGGCTCAACTTCATGTAGCAACATTCTTTTTTTTTTAATTGATCAAAGATATGATGATAACTGCCTTTTCCCCCTGTAAAACCATAATCAATAGATGTGCGTGTCATGTCCTATCAACTCCCAGGACTGAATACTGATCAATGTGATTATGAGGAGACAATCATGTAATGCGCTATTCATTTTCCAGGAATCTGTTGCAGTGGCACACACAGCTACCATAATAATAGTATTAATAATGTTTTTATTTTAGGGTCTGTGCTGGCATTTGTATAGGCAATGTCTGTTCCAGATCCCTAGTCAAAATTGTATCGTATCCTCACTATTGAATGGCTTTATTCGCCAAGGTTGCTGCCAAACTGCGACCAGAACCAGACTGCCTGTCCCATTTCAGTGTTGTTATAGGAGATACGAAAAAAAGGAAGGTCAAACAAATGAATTTAATGTTTTGTTTGAAAATAGTGTCACCTTCAGACTCTCTGACGTGATGGTTTCTTCACCTTTTTCTTTTGTGATTTCTTTTTTCTTCGCTGTCAGTAGAATAGCTCACGCAAGTGGTAAAAAAACTATCTTGTGGGACGGTTGCTCTATGACTGGCACAGACTTACCACAGTGACGATAAATTATGTTTTTACTGTCATCTAAAACACCACACTTGTTTCAATCACCATGGTTAAATCGTTCAGGGTTTTGCACTTCACCGGTTAGATTTTTAACCCTTTCAGTGCTGCCTTAGTAAAATGTGACGGTTCTTGTTTAGGTGACCGAACATAACTTTGATCTGCAGATCATTTTCACATTACAAACAGGTACTACTGTTACAAGTCATGTCTTCGGCATGAAAAGGTGGCACCTACAGCAGTTACGCTTTACCAAAACTATTAAAAAAACAAACAAACAAGCCGAAAAACAAACAATCAGCGTCATAGTTCTGGCAATCAGAGGTTAACAAGGAGTTATAACAACTGTAGTGAGTAATGTTATATTTCTACGCTATAATATACTTCCCTTACAGCTGTTCCCTGACAAACTTGAAAATTCATTGCATAATGTTTTTGAAAATCAAACAGTTTGCAGTTTTGAAAGGCACCAGAGGACCACAAAACACACACACACACACACACACAATGACATACACAATACAATATACGCTCGTACTTAGCACCTTCATTTGCTCATCGTACACGTTAACATTGATTCATCACTTATGGAATACAGAAGCAAAGCCAAAGCTAACATTATATTTTGGTTATTGTCTTCTAAGAACAAAGTCCAACAGAGAAACTCATCACGGTCATTCCACATAATTATGCCAAAAGCTTTTTTTTTTTTTGAGAAAATCAAAAGAAAATTTTACTTCCAATATAAAGTGGTAGCTGTTGTTAGAGGAGTGTAGCATTTTACATAGGAATTTACATAGCTGAACAGTTAATGCAACTCACTATTTTCTCTATTTGGCTTTATAAGTAGACTACGTGCCCATAACAACTTTCTAAAAAATAATGAGAATGAGGGGCTGAACTGAAAGAGGTGGACAAAGCTGACGTTCTTCATCAGAAAGTGCACGGCTTCAACCATTTTATCGTGAAGCACGCGAGCAAGCCACATCAGTTTGTCCTTATCTCAAACGTTGCTTTTTTTTTTCTCTCTCTCTCTCTTTCTCTTTGTACGTCAGTAAAACCAGCTTAAATTAATTCCATGCTGGAACATTGACGTACACTGATGTGGCCAGTGCTACAATTTAGCAATTTTGATCCACTGTGCACAGAGAGAAATCAAACTACTTATTTACCAGAGCAGAAAAGGCATGAAATCGACTGTTAAAGACTACTGATGTTACACCAGAAACATGCAGCTGATGAAAGGTGATTGTCAGGCTTTTCTGTGGAAAAATCTTGTATGGGCGGGGAAAAAATTTGCAAATATTGTAAATTAAATGAACGCTTAAGCAAGCCACACCTATGGTTGCCAAACATGGTCGATCACAAAACAGCTTAAGAACAAATCAAGAACTACCCAAAGAGCAATGGAAAGAAGAATGCTTGATATCAGACTACAAGGTGAAATTCCCTACACCGAAATACGCAAACAAACAAAGCCAACGGACATAGTAAAATTCATGCTACAACAAAAGTGGAATTGGGCTGGACATGTGGGAAGGGCGAATGATAATAGATGGACAAAACGCTGCACTGAATGGCAACCATGGAGAGGCAAAAGAACACGAGGACGACCAGGAAGAAGATGGCAGGATGATATTAAAAAGAGAGAGGGGAACAACATGGATGAGGAAGACATCAGACAGAAAGGAATGGAAGACATTGTCGGAGGGCTACACCCTGTAGTGGACGGACAATGCCTAGGTGAAAGGTGAAAGTAAGCGAGAAAAAATATCTGTTTTGAGTGTATTTTCATTTCTTTTGACTTGAAATCGTCCCTGCTCGCCAAATACAGTTCAGTCTAAAAGACTGATCAATGATGAAGGAGAAACGACAACAACGACGACAAATACAATGAGCACATGATGATTTCAAATACTGACAGCTGTTTTTTTTTTTTTGGGAAATTAGATCTTCCACAATAAAAATAACGGACGATTTTAAGTTCTTGAAATTGTAATGATAAAATGATATACTTAAACAAATCATTTGTTCATGTCAATACATCGAAGGCAATACATTATGAAGAACGGGACGAGAAATCGTAGGACAATAATTGTGAATGTTTCCCAAAAAGCAAAGCATGTTTTGACTGATATATACATAATGTAAATGTTTTACTGTCGATATTTGGCAATTTCTGGAATGATTTACGTACTTATAAAAAATAACAAGTAATGCGGTTCAAATACCACTTTAATATTTTTTAAAATTTTAACCAGTAGAGAGATAAAAACGCTTTCACTTGAAACAAAGTGTCCACATAAAGTATAGCACTTTCCCATACTCTTTGTTCACCTCCTTGGAAAGGTATCTTGTTCCTGGTACAAGATCTAGATCATGTATCCTAGATTCTGTACCATTGGTAAAAATACCAAAGTCAAAAATTGGCTGAGAGAAAAAAAGTTGTATGTAGCAAAGCCCCACGTAAGAAATGATACCCAAGCGATACAATAAAACAGTCTTTCTGTGGTATAGATACCAGGATCTTGCAAAGCATAGCGACTGTTGTTACTTGTACGTGTGTAGCCCATGCGTTTTGCGCTAGGGGTACGTATTTTAAAGCCTTTTGTGACTTCAGAGCTAGAGAGCTCGTCCCGAAATAGCCTTAACAACAGGCTTAATTAATTATCCTTTCAGACTTTCTTTTTGTTTTCCTTCTGTTTTGTTTTTTTTTGGTTGAAAGGATAAGGGGCAGGGTTAGAGATTCGATAAGATTTAGGGTTGAGGATAAGGACGGGGTTAGGGATAGGTACATATACGTATGCGCTCCTAGCTAGCACAAAATGCTTGGGGTACATACGTACAAGTAAGAACAGCCAAGCATTAATAGCATAGGAACTCACATTTCCTCCATGTCGAGGTTTACAAGGTTTTGTTGGCGAACAAGCGTGATGAGATCGAGGCTGCAGAGCTCGCATGCCAGTGTTCAACACTTCACTTGCTTAAAAAGTTGGATCACGACGACACTTCGGTCGACATGAAAACCTGGATCGCTAACAAAGCCGCTGAACAATCAATTATCCTAAATCAATAAAGCAAACGGATCGTTTCTCAGAGAACTCTTTTTTTTATTTTCCGACATACCAATTGAGCCTGGATTAAAGTAGGGGGTGGACGGGGAAGGCAAAGACTGGGAACGTGAACGAGATGATGAGAGGACGAGCAGAGCAGATATAACATTTGAACAAGAGGCATTAAAACAGATAATTGGATGACAGGAAGACAGGAATACGCGAAAGACGAGGATGGGTGGGTGAATAAATAGATTGCTGTATCTGAGCCTGGGGTGGCATGAGGCTTTAAACGAAACTCATTTTGTATTTAAAATGTTGTTACGAGTACGTACGTCCCCCAAGTTTGGTTGGTTGTTTGTTGTTGTTTTGAGTTAGGGGTACGTATTTTAAAACCTTTGGTGAGTCCAGGGCCAAAGTACTCCTCCCGAAATACTCCTGACAATAGCCTTAATTAATTACGGTCAATTATTCTTTCAGATTTTCTTTTTGCTTTCCTCTTGTTTTTTGGTTGAAAGGGTAGAGGGCAGAGCGAGGGATTCAATAAGATTTAGGGTTGAGGATAAGTACAGGATTAAAGGCAGTACATAATTATAGGTAAGCAATCCTAGCGCAAAACGCTTGGGGTGGGTACGAGCTTATAACAACAGCCTTTTATTAATGATCCCTGTATCACAGACAAACCATGCTAAATTCTTCATGTAGGCCTATAGTGTACAGGCCCCGTAAGTTGTCAGCTGTTTCCTTTTGCTTGAGACATTATTGGTAGTTAAATATGACAGCGTCACAAAACAATACATAGAATTTCCCTGATAGATAGATAGATAGATAGATACATAGATAGATAGATAGATAGATAGATAGATAGATAGATAGATAGATAGATAGATAGATAGATAGATAGATAGATAGATAGATAGATAGATAGATAGATAGATAGATAGATAGATAGATAGATAGATAGATAGATAGATAGGTAGATAGATAGATAGATAGATAGATAGATAGATAGATAGATAGATAGGCAGTCTTGGGTGTATAGCCTGTAAAGTAGAAGGAGATTGTGGAGAAATATGGGTCTGCTGTACATATCCATCTAAATATATATCTGTCGTCTGTCTGTCTGTCTGTCTGTCTGTCTATCTATCTGTCTGTCTGTCTATCTATCTGTCTGTCTGTCCATCTATTGGCCTGTCTATCTGCCTGCCTTCCTATCTATCTATCTATCTATCTATCTATCTATCTATCTATCTATCTATCTATCTATCTATCTATCTATCTATCTATCTATCTATCTATCTATCTATTTATCTATTTATCTATTTATCTGTCTATCTATCTATTATCTATCTATCTATCTTTTTATCTATCTATCTGCCTGCCTATCTGATTTTCTGTCTGTCTGTTCGTCTGTATGTCTCTTATAGCTTGCCACCACAAAACGGTCAGTACCTTCTCATAAACCAATCACTTGTCCTCAGCATTTGATGGCACCATCACCCTTCAGACTAAGAAGGCGTTCTGTATGAAACAACACGAATCTCTTCCCTAGTGTCTCAGAACTGAGGAAAAGCCGAGGGATTTGATAACGACTAAAATTCAGAGACACTTTTCTATCGACCCAGCTGGGGACAGTGACTGGAGACCGAATTGTTTTACAGCCCAATGAAACAGAAAAATGATAAATTATAAATAGGGACACTGTGGTCTAGAGGCAAGGTGCTCACCTCTCATGCCGAAGGTAAGGGGTTCGATCCCCGGTCGGTACAGGTTTTTTTTGTGGGGGGAAGGGGGAGGGATTCGTCTCTCATCCTATGGTAGGTAGGATCGATCACCTAGTCTTCTCGGATAAGGATGAACAACTCGGAGGGCCCGTTTGCAAATTGCCCACGATAAAGATACCTTAGCACTTAAAAGTCGAGAAGAGCAGGCCGAACAAGGCCGCTACCCGGGCAAAATTCTAAAAAAAACTAAGCCCTACCACATTAGCCCACAGGTACAAGAACAAGAAAAAATACAAAGAAGCAAAGCGAGGTGTAAATGCCAAGGGCAGCGAATCTCCTAATATAAAGACCTAAACACGGAAACTGATAAATAAAAACTATAATAATAATGCAGACCCATTACTGATATGCCCATATTATCAACTAATTATTATTCGAAGGTAGTTCGCACACATTTCATATTAAATGTCTTGCCTGTTTTTTACCCAAAAATAATTTCATGGAAATTAAAAACAACAAAAGACATTGCGTAGTTTCGAAACTATTGTAACTAATCGGTCTGTGCTACTGTTAACATCATGTAGACTCATATTCTGAAAAATTGCAACAAAAGAGGAAATGCACAAAATCGAAAGCTACTTCAGGTTGTCCTGTTGCGATTTAGGTAGTCTGTGGTCAGTCAAAGGATGATGTGAGTATGATTAAAGGTAAAAAAAATGGATCTACATGGCATCAGACATCTTGTAAGAGATCTGGGAACCGCATTTGCTAGCTCCAGGTCAAATTTAAAGGAAAAAATAAATAAAGCGAACAAATAAAAAGACACGATCAAAATGTAAACTCGGCTAGTGCTGATATTACTTATATATTAACATGGCTAGTCATCGTACTTTACACTACTTGCTGATGTAGGTCTGCTCAAAGTTCATCTGTTTCTTTCGTGGCAGAGTATGGTTTTCATGTCCTCTCTCTCTCTCTCTCTCTCTCTCTCTCTCTCTCTCTCTCACTCACTCACACACACACACACACACACTCACACACACACACACACACTCACACACACACACACGCACGCACGCGCGCACACACACACACACACACTTCTTATTGTCAATATTCGTTAAACTGCTCACCATTTACACTTATAGAGGTGAAAAATAACTGGATAGATTTCTCGGTGAAGAAAGTGAATGCTTCTGCCCGCAAATTGCACAGTTGTGAGATGTAGAATCGGTACAGACACTGCTCTCTTCAATATGCTACCTGAAACGTCGCGACTATTAATCAAAAATGATGAAACTTGGCGTACTGTCTCACTTTTTGACGATAAGTTACGTAGACACGTTCATTTTTGGACAAAAAATCACTCTTTATTACTATTTGTTTAAAATTTCTTTTTAGCCGCAAAAATTGAGCCGCATTTTCTTCGAGTAGAATCAAAAAGCATGACCGGAAATTTTGCCCTTGATCTCTCTTTACACATTGGTGATCGAAAATCAACGTAATCACATCTGTGTATTTCTACGTAAGTTCTATTAGTCATTGCATCGAATCCAAATGCTGCTTTTATTATAGGCTAGATATAGATATATGGTTGGGCTTCCTACAAAAAATCTGCTAGATTTGTCTTGTGCGGATCGGCTAGTAATTATAATACTGTTCTAACAATAATTCTACATCAGATGCCTCGCCACTCAATGTACAGTCAGGCAAACAGACACACTGACCTATCCTGTATTGACGTTTTTCACCCCGTATTTGATTCACATGCCAAATTTGGTAGCCATGAGCCAAACAATTTGCGAGTGCATAAAGGACGGGCAGGCAGAAACAGTTATTTTAGGATTGTTATGTATATTATCAGACTAGCCGAGGTGCCCAGCGCTGCCCGGGATAAATGTGCTTCTGTGCTTTCTCACCCCCTTTTTTTTTTCTGGCCGCTTATGAAATCTGCCCAGATTTGTTCGTGTCTGTCGTCGGGACAATAAAGTTGTTGTCTAATTGCTGTATTAGTTATAAATCTATTGGTACGATTATTTCATGATGTTTCAGAAAATGTCTTGGCCGATTCTGGTAAAGCAATGCAACAAAATCTGAAATTAAAAAAGATTGAATGCTTGTCAAATGCAGTTTTATAGCAGATCAGGTGCAATCTAATGAGCTTCGGAATATTAATGTAGGTCAATTTTTCACCGTTTAAGGCTCGCTCAGGCAGATACGACAATCTGAATGGTCCAACAATGTGTTGACCTGTTTCACTTGATCTATGGAGTACAGATTTTTTCAAGAGTATGTTGTTGTTTTTTTTAATGATCCCTTTTGTAATACAGTGCAATGTAATAATTAACTTGTACAGCGCTCAAATCCACACACACACACAATGATTGCAATAACATACTCACTGCTTTTTAATCACAAAGTTAACCAGTTTTGTTTTAGCACAGAAATATCTTGAAAACAATTTTTAACTGATTAAAAATAAATCTGTCCGTATCAGGTTGGCAGGCACTACCGGTAAGTCTCTAGCTTCCTTGATATCAAATTGTCCCTTTCCTAGCACTTTAAGACCATTGCTGTGAGCTAGTGTGTCTTCTCTATAAACTCAAACTCAGAACTGTCAGTTTTATTTGCACACACAATGAAAGTAGTCCCGCGGCTGAGCTCGCCTGCATTTTGTCCCCACGTACTCTACGAGGCAAAGATTATTACACTGAGTGATAGGCGGGTCTCCTATTTGGAGAATGAAATTTGCCGAATTGTAAGATAATTATGATCAATTCAATATTTCTCTCCGGAAATTAATATTTGATCTTCAGATTATATTCATCCCGCCAAGTCCACTTATTCCTCACTGACTTAGTTTATTTTTACATCCATCTACGCTTTTTTTCAAGCGATCTTTCCATCTTTCCATGTTATTGTAACATCATTTCCTTCATTCATCATTCCCGTTTCTTCTTCTTCGTTTCATTAAATATCATCTTCATTTCTGTCTCTCTCTCTCTCTCTCTTTTTGCTTCAGTTTTACTTACGCAAGCCCTTGTCATCCTTTACGTTCTTAATTGAGTCTTCCCATTTTTCGTTTCAATCTTTTTCATTGGATTTGACTGTTTCCATGTATTTCACGTTATTCTATTCATTTCTCATTCTCTGAATTCATTCACTTAGTGGTTAGCTTAAGATTCAGTCATCCTTTCGTTAGCATTGAAATTTTTATAGCTCCGTGTCACTTGCAATCAAATTTTATTCCAGACATTTGGACAGGCCGACAGCTGGCCAGGCAGCAGACAGACAGACAGAAAGAGATAGATAGATAGATAGACAGACAGACAGACAGACAGACAGACAGACAGATAGACAGATAGATAGATAGATAGATAGATAGATAGATAGATAGATAGATAGATAGATAGATAGATAGATAGATAGATAGATAGATAGATAGATAGATAGATAGATAGATAGATAGATAGATAGATATCCCCTCAAACATCTATATGTTGAGCCATTCATCCCTCCATTTATCTATCAATTCGCACTCAAAAAAAAACCGTCCATTGATCTGTTCAATCCGTCTGAGTTTGCCAAAGAGAAGAATACAGGGTGCTAGAGCAATAGAGTCATGAATCCACCAAAAAAGATCCACGCGCGCGGTATGCATTAAAGACCTGTGTCCCTCAGATATTGTATTTTACTGTAATACTCTTATTGATGCTGTGACAACAAATTTCCTGGCAACAGGATAATAAAACTATATCTTATCTCATCTTATCTCATCGTATCTTATAACTAACATGGAAGACGGGGAGAGAAACCACAAGAGAGGGGACGCTGGGTAGAAGGCTGAAAAATGAGGCGTGAAGATAGTTTAAAAGAGTGGAAATTGACAAAAGTTGAACAGGATATCTACAAAAAGACGCAGCTTCTTAACCAGTTCCTGAAGGCAGATAAGTCCCTTTTTGAATTGATTCCTCTGATGAAAAGAAGTATCTCCTCTCTCCATACTTTGTGTTTTCTTTTGTGTGCGTGTCCTCCTTTTGGATTTGGGGACCTCTGTTTACCTGACCTTGTCTATCTTCTAGTTTTATAATCTAATTATTACATATTTTTATGTGTATGTTTCCTTCTGCAAACTCCTCCTTCCTTCCTCCCCCCTCCCCCCTCCTCCTCCCCCTCCCACCCACCCCCCCCCCCCGCAACCCTCATCCAATTATCTCAACAACAACAAAACAGTTTCACGGAGGTTTCAATCGCCGTCCAGTGGCTTATTTCCGCCAGTACTGGGCA
>OZ007576.1:39010710-39140710 GCA_963931925.1 Onchidella celtica | reverse complement strand
CAGAAAGGGGAGGGGGACGAACTGGGATAACTGGACACATTAAATTTATCTGCTATTACGTCTGGCTCTAAAATGCTATGCTGTGGTACATGCTTGAACGACTGTCGGTGCAAGATGGCATCGCGCATCAGGAATTAATCTACTTTCTAGGCAGAGGTATACACACGCGCATACTTCCATCATTCTTCCGTCTGGTTTCTTACCAATGTTTACTGTGTCCAAACTTACTATTCTTATCTTCAAAAAATGATTCATCTATCAACAAATCTGTCTACGTCATCATCATATTATAAAGGAAGTAAGTCCTCCAATGTAATTATAAAAGGCTTTTTAGCCGCTGAGACTTAAATTCTACAAAATATCGTATTACGCACCGAAAGATTCTATGGTACACGTGTGCATATTTTAAAAAATCTTAAAGTTCGCTATATTTTTTAAACGGTTCGTTGATTTTGAGCCACAACTGAATTAAACAGAAAAAACCGTTCCGACATAATTATTGAGCGCCCAGAAAAAAAAAGACGCATTTTCTCCGAGTATGACAATTTACACATTAATGATCGAAACTCAACTTTAAAAAGCACATCTATGTATTCCACGAGTCACAAGGCAAACTATTAGATCTATAACATAATGTGTTACAACCATTAGGCCTAGTTCTGTCCGTTTGCAGATGACTCTATCAGTTTGCCCTTTCCTAAGCGCATTAGCCTATATTATTATTGTGCCAGTAAATGTATCTGTTTCTCCGTGTCCCAGACAGCTTCTACGCATCGGTTCGTTCTTTCAAATTTTAACTCCCTTGACCTTTTTCTCAACCTTCACGTGATAAGAGCTCACATTTGGCATTTTCCTGCAAGTGCTGTTTGTAATGCAGGCATGGTAATTTGCCATCCTCGTCAGCTCTATACGTGTGATTAATTATAGGAGACGGATCATGGGCAGTTCTTTTCATTCCTGGTCGGGTTAGCAAGTAATCTAACGATTTCTCATTTGTCTGTTTTTGTTCTGTATTTTCCTCAAATGATATAATTATAGAAATTATCTGCACGTTTAAAGATCACATGAGATCTATTTCAAGAACTTCAGAGCATCATTGTTTTGCGGAAGTGTTCAGGTTCAAGGCCGTATTAAAATACAGCTTTTCACCTTCTCAATCAGCTCTTTTCTGTGACGGATAAATAGATGATTGTTCGGGGGGTTTGTTGTTGTTGTTGTTGTTTTTGCACGGCTGTTGTTATAAATACGTACGCATAGCAAGTGTTTTGTGTAAGGGGCGCATACGTATACGTACCCATACGTAATCGCGTCCTTATCCTCAACCCTAAATCTTACGAATACCTAATCATGCCCCCTACCCTTTCAACTCCCCCCCCCCCCCCCAAAAAAAAAACAGGATGAAAACAAAAAGAAAATCTGAAAGAATGATAAATTAAGGCTGTTGTCAAGGCTATTTCGGGGGGGGGGGGGGGGGAGGAGCTCTCTAGCTCTGGAGTGACAAAAGGCTTTAAAATACGTACCCCTAGCGTAAAACACATGTGGCACGTACGTACAAGTAACAACAATCTTTTTGCGCACTACTATCGGGTGCTGCCTGTAGTGCTGACTCCGTATAGAAAAACGTCGTCATTGCGAAAAATATGATAAGGGACATAAAAGTTTCCTTGTTTGTTTGTGTGAGCTGGTCAAAGTGGATAAACACAGTTATGGTTATAAAAGCTGTCTCTGACGTCCAAGAATTCAAGCACCTGGCTTCACTTGGGCCATCAGCAAATTGTAATAAAAAGCCGAACATTTCACATTGTGTCTGGTCAAATGAAAACTAACACTGTGACGGGAAAAAAAAAAAGAACTGATTAAGTTGCAGATCTGTAGGTTTTAAAATCAAGTCTGTGAATCAGAATCCGGAAAAATCCTCGGCGTGAGGCTGTGTATGCATGCGGAAGATAAAATGGTACATAAGAATGCGTTAGATATGCGGAAGTTGAATATTTATTAATTAGATAGATAGATAGATAGATAGATAGATAGATAGATAGATAGATAGATAGATAGATAGATGGATGGATGGATGGATGGATGGATGGATGGATGGATGGATGGATGGATGGATGGATGGATGGATGGATGGATGGATGGATGGATGGATGGATGGATGGATGGATGGATGGATGGATGGATGGATGGATGGATGGATGGATGGATGGATGGATGGATGGATGGATGGATGGATGGATGGATGGATGGATGGATAGATAGATAGATAGATAGATAGATAGATAGATAGATAGATAGATAGATAGATAGATAGATAGATAGATAGATGCATACATACATACATACATACATACATATCAAATTTGTTTATTTCCATTAAATACATGTCAAATGTACCCGTACAATATCTTATTGGAAAAACAATACTTCACATTGTACAGAAGCGGAAATACATGCTATGGTCCCTTTCATTCTCGCTCTCCAAACACACATACATACATACATACATACATACATACATATCAAAAATCTTTATTTCCAAAGAATACAATTCATATTGTACTGACATAATATGTTATACACTATGTCTGCAAGGAAATTGTGCCATGTACAGAACAGCTGCCCTAGGACATCATTCTAGCTGCTGCATGTTGTATACTTTACACCTTAATCGCCAGATTTTATAAGATCCAATTATGGCACTTATGCTACAATACTTAGCAAGAAACATTGCCTCATATTTGTTAACATTCACCTTCATTAAACCACTTTTAAATCTTTGATGGACATTCCCCAGGCTTCCAACGATTAAAATAATTATATAAGTATGAAAGTTAAGGTTGTTAATTTCTAGGGACAGCGGATAATACTTATTGAATTTTTCTTCATAGCATTTTTGTATGTGCGCGTCGAAAGGCACTGCAACCTCAATAATAGTGACCTTCCTGTTTTCCTTATCAATAATGGTAATGTCAGGTCTTGTATTTCTGCTTAGAAAGTTGATTTCGCTAATTTCAAACATTGCTGGTACCACATTGGTGTCCTTTAATATTCTACATTCCTTATTTTTAGATTTTACTTTCTCACAAATGATGTTGACTAGTCTGTTGTGTCTGTTTTGATAAATTTTTCGGAACTTGGTACATCCGTTGAGTATATGAGAGACAGTTTCTGTTGGGTGGTTGCAGATTTTGCACCTCTTGGTGTGAATCGTTGGGTAGTAAAGGTGCATCAGGCTCTCACACTGAAGAAGCTGCAGACGTCCTCTTGCGGTGAAGGATCGAATGTCATCACGCAGGTTGATGTTAGTGATGTACGCAGCTGAAGCTCGGTGGTCAATATTTCCTGCCTCTCTTAATATGCGGCCTTGAGACTGTTTGTTTTTTAAATCTTCTTCAAGTTCCTTTAGTTTCTGCTGTTTGTATACCGAATAGAAAGTTTTGGGACATTCGAAGCTGTGTGTTATGTCTTCGTCGATTTGTATTTCGAAGACATATTTGTCGCCTCGTTTCCGAAGATGTAAGTTTTCTCTTTTGCTCATTTCGTGTAGATGTATCCATTGAGACTTTGGCCAGTTAACTTTTGATTTTTTTCTGATGTTTCCATTGGAATCAAGAGCGTATCCAGCAAAGGCTGGCTGGTCGTCGTCGACAGTAGTGGTTGCCTTTCTTTTACCAAGATGTAATGATAGTGACTGCCTTGCTGTTGTTTGAACACAGACATCATCATTATTAAGGGTGGACATGTAAAACGACAGGTGTTTCGAGTAATACAGTATGTGTGGGTTCAACAACCCCAGACCACCAGATGACTTTGGTGTGAAGAAGAACGCTCTAGTAGAAGATGTATTGAGCTGCAGCCATTGACGTGCATGGAAGACTATTTCAGATTCAATTTCCTTGAGATATTGCTCTGTTAGAAGAAGGTTTGAGTGATAAAAGTTGAACCTAGACATGCATATGACGTTAACCGCTTCCAGTTTGGCCGATGTTGGCAGCAGAGAAGTACTTATGTTTTTCATGGTTTCTTTAAACCAGTCCATATTTGTTTTCAGCTGTGTATTGTTGCTGGAGTTACTCAAATTCACTTCATAACCCAGATACGTGTACGGCTGGTCACGTCCGTACAGAGGCAATTCTTTGTCTTGTATTTTGATTACGGCCTGATGTTCACTGTAATTCCTATACCAGTTATTACCACTCCGTTGGCCATAACATACATACATACATACATACATACATACATACATACATACATACATACATACATACATACATACATACATACATACATACATACATACATACATACATACATACATACATACATACATACATACATACATACATACATACATACATACATACATACATACATACATACATACATACATACATACATACATACATACATACATACATACATACATACATACATACATACATACATACATACATACATACATACATACATACATACATACATACATACATACATACATACATACATACATACATACATACATACATACATACATACATACATACATACATACATACATACATACATACATACATACATACATACATACATACATACATACATACATACATACATACATACATACATACATACATACATACATACATACATACATACATACATACATACATACATACATACATACATACATACATACATACAGACATACATACATACATACATACATACATACATACATACATACATACATACATACATACATACATACATACATACATACATACATACATACATACATACATACATACATACATACATACATACATACATACATACATACATACATACATACATACATACATACATACATACATACATACATACATACATACATACATACATACATACATACATACATACATACATACATACATACATACATACATACATACATACATACATACATACATACATACATACATACATACATACATACATACATACATACATACATACATACATACATACATACATACATACATACATACATACATACATACATACATACATACATACATACATACATACATACATACATACATACATACATACATACATACATACATACATACATACATACATACATACATACATACATACATACATACATACATACATACATACATACATACATACATACATACATACATACATACATACATACATACATACATACATACATACATACATACATACATACATACATACATACATACATACATACATACATACATACATACATACATACATACATACATACATACATACATACATACATACATACATACATACATACATACATACATACATACATACATACATACATACATACATACATACATACATACATACATACATACATACATACATACATACATACATACATACATACATACATACATACATACATACATACATACATACATACATACATACATACATACATACATACATACATACATACATACATACATACATACATACATACATACATACATACATACATACATACATACATACATACATACATACATACATACATACATACATACATACATACATACATACATACATACATACATACATACATACATACATACATACATACATACATACATACATACATACATACATACATACATACATACATACATACATACATACATACATACATACATACATACATACATACATACATACATACATACATACATACATACATACATACATACATACATACATACATACATACATACATACATACATACATACATACATACATACATACATACATACATACATACATACATACATACATACATACATACATACATACATACATACATACATACATACATACATACATACATACATACATACATACATACATACATACATACATACATACATACATACATACATACATACATACATACATACATACATACATACATACATACATACATACATACATACATACATACATACATACATACATACATACATACATACATACATACATACATACATACATACATTACATACATTACATACATTACATACATACATACATTACATACATACATTACATACATACATTACATACATACATTACATACATACATTACATACATACATTACATACATACATTACATACATACATTACATACATACATTACATACATACATTACATACATACATTACATACATACATTACATACATACATTACATACATACATTACATACATACATTACATACATACATTACATACATACATTACATACATACATTACATACATACATTACATACATACATTACATACATACATTACATACATACATTACATACATACATTACATACATACATTACATACATACATTACATACATACATTACATACATACATTACATACATACATTACATACATACATTACATACATACATTACATACATACATTACATACATACATTACATACATACATTACATACATACATTACATACATACATTACATACATACATTACATACATACATTACATACATACATTACATACATACATTACATACATACATTACATACATACATTACATACATACATTACATACATACATTACATACATACATTACATACATACATTACATACATACATTACATACATACATTACATACATACATTACATACATACATTACATACATACATTACATACATACATTACATACATACATTACATACATACATTACATACATACATTACATACATACATTACATACATACATTACATACATACATTACATACATACATTACATACATACATTACATACATACATTACATACATACATTACATACATACATTACATACATACATTACATACATACATTACATACATACATTACATACATACATTACATACATACATTACATACATACATTACATACATACATTACATACATACATTACATACATACATTACATACATACATTACATACATACATTACATACATACATTACATACATACATTACATACATACATTACATACATACATTACATACATACATTACATACATACATTACATACATACATTACATACATACATTACATACATACATTACATACATACATTACATACATACATTACATACATACATTACATACATACATTACATACATACATTACATACATACATTACATACATACATTACATACATACATTACATACATACATTACATACATACATTACATACATACATTACATACATACATTACATACATACATTACATACATACATTACATACATACATTACATACATACATTACATACATACATTACATACATACATTACATACATACATTACATACATACATTACATACATACATTACATACATACATTACATACATACATTACATACATACATTACATACATACATTACATACATACATTACATACATACATTACATACATACATTACATACATACATTACATACATACATTACATACATACATTACATACATACATTACATACATACATTACATACATACATTACATACATACATTACATACATACATTACATACATACATTACATACATACATTACATACATACATTACATACATACATTACATACATACATTACATACATACATTACATACATACATTACATACATACATTACATACATACATTACATACATACATTACATACATACATACATACATACATACATACATACATTACATACATACATACATACATACATACATACATACATACATACATACATACATACATACATACATACATACATACATACATACATACATACATACATACATACATACATACATACATACATACATACATACATACATACATACATACATACATACATACATACATACATACATACATACATACATACATACATACATACATACATACATACATACATACATACATACATACATACATACATACATACATACATACATACATACATACATACATACATACATACATACATACATACATACATACATACATACATACATACATACATACATACATACATACATACATACATACATACATACATACATACATACATACATACATACATACATACATACATACATACATACATACATACATACATACATACATACATACATACATACATACATACATACATACATACATACATACATACATACATACATACATACATACATACATACATACATACATACATACATACATACATACATACATACATACATACATACATACATACATACATTACATACATACATACATACATACATACATACATACATACATACATACATACATACATACATTACATACATACATTACATACATACATTACATACATACATTACATACATACATTACATACATACATTACATACATACATTACATACATACATTACATACATACATTACATACATACATTACATACATACATTACATACATACATTACATACATACATTACATACATACATTACATACATACATTACATACATACATTACATACATACATTACATACATACATTACATACATACATTACATACATACATTACATACATACATTACATACATACATTACATACATACATTACATACATACATTACATACATACATTACATACATACATTACATACATACATTACATACATACATTACATACATACATTACATACATACATTACATACATACATTACATACATACATTACATACATACATTACATACATACATTACATACATACATTACATACATACATTACATACATACATTACATACATACATTACATACATACATTACATACATACATTACATACATACATTACATACATACATTACATACATACATTACATACATACATTACATACATACATTACATACATACATTACATACATACATTACATACATACATTACATACATACATTACATACATACATTACATACATACATTACATACATACATTACATACATACATTACATACATACATTACATACATACATTACATACATACATTACATACATACATTACATACATACATTACATACATACATTACATACATACATTACATACATACATTACATACATACATTACATACATACATTACATACATACATTACATACATACATTACATACATACATTACATACATACATTACATACATACATTACATACATACATTACATACATACATTACATACATACATTACATACATACATTACATACATACATTACATACATACATTACATACATACATTACATACATACATTACATACATACATTACATACATACATTACATACATACATTACATACATACATTACATACATACATTACATACATACATTACATACATACATTACATACATACATTACATACATACATTACATACATACATTACATACATACATTACATACATACATTACATACATACATTACATACATACATTACATACATACATTACATACATACATTACATACATACATTACATACATACATTACATACATACATTACATACATACATTACATACATACATTACATACATACATTACATACATACATTACATACATACATTACATACATACATTACATACATACATTACATACATACATTACATACATACATTACATACATACATTACATACATACATTACATACATACATTACATACATACATTACATACATACATTACATACATACATTACATACATACATTACATACATACATTACATACATACATTACATACATACATTACATACATACATTACATACATACATTACATACATACATTACATACATACATTACATACATACATTACATACATACATTACATACATACATTACATACATACATTACATACATACATTACATACATACATTACATACATACATTACATACATACATTACATACATACATTACATACATACATTACATACATACATTACATACATACATTACATACATACATTACATACATACATTACATACATACATACATACATACATACATACATACATACATACATACATACATACATACATACATACATACATACATACATACATACATACATACATACATACATACATACATACATACATACATACATACATACATACATACATACATACATACATACATACATACATACATACATACATACATACATACATACATACATACATACATACATACATACATACATACATACATACATACATACATACATACATACATACATACATACATACATACATACATACATACATACATACATACATACATACATACATACATACATACATACATACATACATACATACATACATACATACATACATACATACATACATACATACATACATACATACATACATACATACATACATACATACATACATACATACATACATACATACATACATACATACATACATACATACATACATACATACATACATACATACATACATACATACATACATACATACATACATACATACATACATACATACATACATACATACATACATACATACATACATACATACATACATACATACATACATACATACATACATACATACATACATACATACATACATACATACATACATACATACATACATACATACATACATACATACATACATACATACATACATACATACATACATACATACATACATACATACATACATACATACATACATACATACATACATACATACATACATACATACATACATACATACATACATACATACATACATACATACATACATACATACATACATACATACATACATACATACATACATACATACATACATACATACATACATACATACATACATACATACATACATACATACATACATACATACATACATACATACATACATACATACATACATACATACATACATACATACATACATACATACATACATACATACATACATACATACATACATACATACATACATACATACATACATACATACATACATACATACATACATACATACATACATACATACATACATACATACATACATACATACATACATACATACATACATACATACATACATACATACATACATACATACATACATACATACATACATACATACATACATACATACATACATACATACATACATACATACATACATACATACATACATACATACATACATACATACATACATACATACATACATACATACATACATACATACATACATACATACATACATACATACATACATACATACATACATACATACATACATACATACATACATACATACATACATACATACATACATACATACATACATACATACATACATACATACATACATACATACATACATACATACATACATACATACATACATACATACATACATACATACATACATACATACATACATACATACATACATACATACATACATACATACATACATACATACATACATACATACATACATACATACATACATACATACATACATACATACATACATACATACATACATACATACATACATACATACATACATACATACATACATACATACATACATACATACATACATACATACATACATACATACATACATACATACATACATACATACATACATACATACATACATACATACATACATACATACATACATACATACATACATACATACATACATACATACATACATACATACATACATACATACATACATACATACATACATACATACATACATACATACATACATACATACATACATACATACATACATACATACATACATACATACATACATACATACATACATACATACATACATACATACATACATACATACATACATACATACATACATACATACATACATACATACATACATACATACATACATACATACATACATACATACATACATACATACATACATACATACATACATACATACATACATACATACATACATACATACATACATACATACATACATACATACATACATACATACATACATACATACATACATACATACATACATACATACATACATACATACATACATACATACATACATACATACATACATACATACATACATACATACATACATACATACATACATACATACATACATACATACATACATACATACATACATACATACATACATACATACATACATACATACATACATACATACATACATACATACATACATACATACATACATACATACATACATACATACATACATACATACATACATACATACATACATACATACATACATACATACATACATACATACATACATACATACATACATACATACATACATACATACATACATACATACATACATACATACATACATACATACATACATACATACATACATATTTCAAGAACTTTATTGACTATATGATTTTACATGCAATGAATACATCCATTTACACAATCACATATTCAACCATCTTCAGCTGTACAACACACCGATATATTCCGTACAATAGACATTACATTTTGTACGTTATTTCAATCAGATTAAATTATACCTTCTCTTCCATACTCTTTGCGAACCTATAATTGCGCTAATGCTGATAAACTTGCACATGCTAGTTGACTGCCTATTGCTGAAACCTAGCATTTTTAACCCTGATGCGGCTTTGTTATGAACAGTCCCCAATGTTCCCACGATAATAACAATGATTCTGCAGTGGTAGCCCTTGTCATTTATATCATTATGCAATGATAGATATTTTAAAAACTTTTCACGAAAACATAAATCGATGAATTTGTCAAATGGGACAGCAATTTCTACAATAAAAGCATCTTTGTTCTTTTCATCTAATATGAGTATATCAGGCTTGTTGGGGATGTTTTCGTCCACCTGAACACATTTGTTGGTTGTCACTACACATTTATCACTGGCTAATTTATTGGAGATGTGTTCATACAAATAATTTACAATCCTGTCATGCCTTTCTGAGTACATTCCTTTAAATTGTTGACATCCATTGAGAATATGTGAGTTTGTGTCATATGGATGATTGCAAAGGGAACATGATCGAGGGAATGTCTCGGGGTAATATTTATTCATGTTAACATTTGTTTCAAGAAGTTGTAATCTCCCCTTCATTGTAAATTTTATGATATTGTCATTCACACTTGAGTTTTTCAGAACAGCACTGGATGATGAATGCATGCATTTCATGACACTGTTAAAAATTTGACCCTGTTGTTCCAAGTTACGCCAATAATCAATATCTTCCTTCATTCTTAGTTGTTTGAAATATTTTGATATACATACATACATACATACATACATACATACATACATACATACATACATACATACATACATACATACATACATACATACATACATACATACATACATACATACATACATACATACATACATACATACATACATACATACATACATACATACATACATACATACATACATTAACGGCCCGACGGACCAATGGATGTATGTATGGATGGATTGATTCGTTGGTAGGGCGGATGGTTGGTTGGTTGGTTGGTTGGATGGTAGGTAGATAGGTAGGTTGGTAGGAAGGTAGATGGATGGATGGATGGAGAGAGAGAGCGCGGGGAGGGGGGGGACAGAGAGGGGGAGGGGGAGAGATAGAGAGGGGGAGGGGGAGAGATAGAGAGGGGGAGGGGGGGAGAGATAGAGAGGGGGAGGGAGAGACCGTCTCTATGGATCATTTGTGACTTTTCATGTCTAACGACATGGTGATATATCATCGGGTTAATTGTTTAATTGCACTGTTACAGAAAACTTTGTGTCTGTGTACATAGATTCGAAGCCAAGTCGTAAAACGGGTCTGCTTTCAAACTGTCCGTGGTAGTAATTGGTGAAGCTAATACATACTCATTTTAGGAATCGAGGTAGATGAATTCCTGCACTATGACTGAATCGATGCCAATTTCTCTGTAAGTAATGAAAAGTGCAGAAATATGTATTGGACGCTAAATTCTACATTGAATCAGTATCATTACTTACAAGCTGGAAGAGTGAAATGTGCAGGTTATGGAACTAGAAATCTGTGTTTTGCTGGATCAGTATGCGGAATCCATCCATCCATCCATCCATCCATCCATCCATCCATCCATCCATCCATCCATCCATTTGTATAGGATCTTTTTTATAAATTCATTTACTGCGACAATATAACCAAATGGTGATGTCCCAGTATGTCTACAGAAATGGAATAGATTAGAAACAACACTGCCAGTCAAGATTTCTAACACATGCTCTTTGAGATTTGTAAGTTTACCCGCTTCAAACCCTTCGTAATGTGAAGAAAACAGTGCTTTATTGCAATCTTATGTTTGTTCATGTGTCTGCCAGACTGTCCCGAGGAAGGTATCCATGTGTCACTGAATCTGTAATGAATTTAATGATAATTATGATTATGCCCTTGTACATGTTATCGAAGATTAAGACTTGCATCATTTAGTCCCAACAAAGGCTGGGATGATCCGGGACCGAACCAAAGAAGAAAACCATCAAGCTTTCCTTCAATAATTATTTAATTTGCATTACTAACTTCGATTCGCCTAGCATAATGATTATGTGCAGTATTTACGGGCGTCCGGGTAGGCTGAGTAGCCACACCTAAGCTCTGGGACACCTGGAGTGGGCGCCAATTTCACTTTCCCATTTTATCGTTAAACTTATTATTATGAACTGTCGCGTGAAATGTTAAATAATCGCGTCATTGGACTTCTCTTTCCCTTCACCCGCATATCATTTGTGCGTGTATTGCGTGTCAGTCTATATGTGTGTGTGTGCGCGTGCGTGTGCCTGTGTGTGTGTGTGTGTGTGTGTGTGTGTGTGTGTGTGTGTGTGTGTGTGTGTGTGTGTGTGTGTGTGAATTTATTAAACGTGCAGTCGGGTGTTTAATTAGTTCTGTGTACAGGTGGTAGGGTGGCATCGTTACACCTCCTAGTGACAGGAAGGAAGCTGTGCGTAACAAGGAAACCAAGTTAGCAAAAGCTGGGTGTGTCGATCCATGATTTTTAGTGTTTGGGGACCTGGATATACCCGGGTTGCAGGGGGGACAGAGTGGGAGATTCGAGAGACTCTGGCACAGGAGGAAGGGGAAATACTAAGATGGAAGTGGAAAAGTGAAAATTGCTTTTCTTGCTTTCAGAATTCAAGATATACAAAAAGTGATCTATACGAACCGGAATTCTTTTGAACGCCTACACAATCTCCACACAGGCTGCGAAGGAGGGAGTGAGGGAGGACAAAACAAGGGAAGTTTGTACACAATGTCAAGTATTATGTCTTTTGTTAGGTTATTCACATACTGAAGCAAGGTCTCTCACTGTATGAACAGACGCTTATACAAGAAGCCCAGGCAATGTGGAAGAAGAGAAAGGCTAGCGCCCAAACAGACAAACAAGCGTCATCTTTTGGCTGCACCATCTGTGGAATGGACTGTCACTTCCGGATGCGTATTTTTTCTCCGTACGGGCTTTAGCAAGTTCAAGAGCGGGGCAGTAACACACCCCCAAACAAAGGACAGCTCCAACACATCCCAGGGATTTTCGGTGACGTTCAGAGTCATATCAGGCACAGTCCAGGGATCGCAGCATTCATAGCAGTGTCCGATAGGACGATAAATCCCGTAGCCGACGACCTGTGTTTGGGGGTGTGTTGCTGCCCCGCTCCTGAATTTGCTAAAGCTCGTCCGGAAAAAAAATCACGCCTCCCTATCCGGCTTGTCCAGCCACACACGACGCTGTACAAGACTGAAACATCCAGACATCCAGAGCACAAGCCCATAGTCTTTCGAGACTGACCGATGCCAACCAACCAATTCACATACTGACTCGACGACACCCTGACAACGGCCCTACTCTGTTCCTACCGTTGCTCCCCAGAATTCATCTGCATGTAGACAGCCGCATATCTGGGCCGCAAAGAAGAAGAAGAATGAACGACTTTGGGCGCGCCATTCATTTTCAAGATCAAATTAGCTGGACCTTCTTAATGGTTGCGTTGCGTCGGTTGTTACACTGTTATATCGTATATCATTGGTGAATCAAGCTGTAACGCCGTTTGTTATTGGTTAACAGGAGTTGTTTAGGGTAGAGTAATGAGCGACCAAATGCATTTAGATGAATGCGTCTGCCGAAAGCGTTTGTTGTACATAGGAGATTGTTTTGGTTCCAAACGGTGGGATGAATTGGGATGAGCGCATTTACAAAACTGACAAGACTTAGAAAAGCAGGACTGGGAAGATTGGAGAGGACACAGAAGGCAAACACGGGAAAAGACTATGGGTGACACTTTGACACTTTTTTTCCCTTTCACAGAAGAATTATTAATTGACACTGTCTTTTTGCTACAATTTTAACACGTTTTATATTTGACTGTTGTTATATGTACGTACGCACCACAAGCGTATTGCGCTAGGTGCGCTTACCTATACGTACCTATTCCTGACCCCGTCCTTATCCTCAACCCTAATTATTATCGAATCCCTAACCCTGCCCCCTACCTTTTCAACCGAAAAACAGGAGGGAAAAAAAATATTTGAAATTAAGGCTTTTGTTAGGAGTATTTCGGGAGGAGCTCTCTAGCTCTGGAGTTACAAAAGGCTTTAAAATATGGACCTTTAGCGCAAAAAACTTGGTTGTTGTACGAACTTCTAACAACATTCTTTATATTTAATGTAACATCTATTGTCAGCACTATGGCTGTTGCTTTTAACACCCGGTTTTAAGCCCTGAATTCGACAACTCTTATTATAATTGTTCATAACCCGGCTGTTTCTACTTCTATAACTCTGTCCTCAGCTCCACCGCTCTTATTTCCATCCAAACACTGTTTTATTGCTACGTAATATTTCCCCCATTTCTTCTGTAGACATAGTACAGATCTTTGCCCTTTTCTTTTGAACCTGGTGCACTGTGACGAAGACTATGGTACTTACTTATATTTACTGAGATGTCACGAAGAGTGTGACAACTTATTGCGGGAACATAATTGCCTTTTATGTAAATGAACTCGTCGTATAAGTGGCCTAACCTTAGACACCATTTCCATTCTGCGCTCTTTCATGACTGAAGGAAGTGCATGTGGGAAGACTGGTTAACCCTCTAACGCCCAGTGTACCATATTTGAAATAGGTCACCCAGAGCCAAAACTGCCCTGTCTTTGATACACATACTGTTCTTATTTTATTTAAGAAATAATTTTTCCGTTCACATATCTATAATTTTGCAATAATCTGACTATTTATAATCGGTTCAGTGGTAAGAAACTCCTCAGGTGGAGCGAGGCAGATCTTCAGAGGAAGAGTGGATTCTTTCATTAGGTGTTTCGGCCTTTAATTTCTTGACATCTTCTAGAACCCCGGCCACACCGAGAATATTATTTCAGTAGTTTTGGGATTGGCAGTTTTCGTCAGGGCACTAAAGGGTTAACATAATGTGGTTACGATCATTTCCACACTGCCGCAAAGGTAAAGTGGCAAAAAAATGAAACACAACCCAATAGCTTCTATTTTTTCAGTGTATGCACAAAAATCTTTACAACTGGAGCTATGAAGGGCAGAATTATGAGTGGATGCGTTATCACAACCGAACTAAGATTTTTTATTTTTTTTAGGCCGACATGCATAGAAATATTTCGGTTATTTCCAAGCTTCTCTGTAACTGACGATTACACCGCTCATCGCAATTTGCTCACTGACAATTATACTTATTATTATGGATTTTTAAAGTAAAAAGTAATTTTCAATTTTTTGTTTTAATGAATCGTTTCAAATAATGGGATAACACCTTCCTCACCCCCCAGTTTTTTTTTTTTTTTCAGCAAGCGGGTCCTTTTATTGTCTGACAAGCGGGATTGTGCCACATATATCAAAGTGACAATTCCGCATTTTTTCCTTATTCTTTCAGGTTTGACGGTAATGTGCAGTCAGTCCTCAAACGATCAAAGGACAGCAAGAGGATAATGTGGCACGTATTGCACATGGTCCAAGAACTTCAGCCCCGCTCCGCTGAAGTTATATTGTAAGGAATGAATAGCACCGAATACCATAGTTCGTCTCTGAGACACGAAAAGAGGAAGAAGTAATAATAAAGACAATAATAGCACTTTATCGCATGGTAAATGTCATTCCTATGAGCACTCGTATGTACAGCAATCTCACACTACGTCTCACGGGCACGTATATTCAACGTTGCCAAATTCAACCACAGTTTTCAGACTGAACACCAGCACTTAGATCTGCGCTGGCAAATGATCAGGCCGGAATTTGCCATAGAGAGTTATTCACATTTATTTTAATGTCACTCACTCGTACATGCCCTAAACTGGATTTGCAATGTTTTGGATACTCTCGACAGAAACATAACTCACGATCTTTATTTGGGATTTTTCTCATATTTCCCTGTCCCCGATCCTATGGTAGGTAGGATTGAGCACTTAGTCTTCTTGGATAAGGACGAAAAACTCGGAGTGCAACATTTTGCCAATTTTGCCCTCACTCCTAATTTCATTATGCATAAATGTCATTCCAATCGGTTAAAACCTCGTCGAGGTATGTGTTTGTGATGTCATGTTTTATGGCTTTTAGCACTTCTGCCCACCAGATTTCAATCATCATTTCTTGAAAAGGTAAAAAAATGCACATATAATGATATGGCAAAAACCCAACGATATTATGCCAACTGCGTCATGTTGAGAGACAAATATTTTCCTCCTAACAGTTTTGTACTACCTAGCATGAAATTACAGTGCATCACGATTTGCACTAAGAGAGACATTAGACAGAGACTTCCTAGCTGGGAGAGTTTGGGATAGAGGTTAGGGGTCAATTTTATCCGTTACTATCCGCACTACTCTTATTTCATTTCGAAATCGGCGTTTTATAGGCAACTCATCAACCTCTCTACAGCTAAACTTTGAGCCTCACAAACACAAAAACTACGTCAGTAACTCAGTCCTCCGTGTGGTTATTAAGGTCTCGCTTTGTACCCCCACACACATAAGTTGGGCCTCTAGAAAGAACATGATCTGATTTGCCAGAAATACGCTGGAAATGGTGACAAGGCACAAGGCTCACACTGAATCCTGATCCAATTTTGAGCCAAACACAGCCGCGTCAAGACTGTTTAAGTGACATTCAAAATGAGAGAAATTTCATCCAGCGGGAAAGCCCTTTTCCACCGCTGAGCTCCCACTGTATACCTCTTCTCTTCCTCTTCCGAAAGGGTTTTTTTTTCTTTCTCTTGTAACAGCAAACTACTTGTGTTCTGAGTTTCTCCAACCTTAGTTCCTCTTTTAAATGACTCTCTCTTTTTTAAGCGTGAGGGGTACCAGCGCCGTGAAGGCCTTTGCACTTACAAGCTCTCCGGAACTCTGTTATTCACCACCACACCCGACTCTATCCTCAGTTTACCAGTCATACTAAAATCTCACCCTGAACACAAACTTTTTCTCTGTCATCTACTGATAGTACTCAGGAATTCGATCTGGCACATAATACCAAAGATACTAGAAATGATAAGATGAGCACTCCTTTCTTCCCACATCTATAAAAAAATCGTGCACACAGTTTGCGCGCTGATCGAGGGCAGCGCGCATGGCGCACTGCACGTAAAGAATGCTAGCTGTATTGATAAATTAATGATGCTGATTTGTTACAGTACTACTGCGACGAAAAAAGGAAAAAAAAATAGCCAGAGTTTTCCCACAGCGACAGCAGTTAAAATCACAAAATAAGTGACGTCAATCAAAGCCTACAGCGATAGCTGAACAGTGAATAAAATTCAATATTTTCCCTATTTGTCGTTGTAAAATACTGCATTGTTCATGCTTCCGCGCAATCTCCGCCAGGTGGCGGTGTGAAATCTGTGTACGCTACACGCACTAGCTGTCTCATCTTATTGTTTCTAGTATCTTTGATAACACTACGCTACCTTGAGGTGAGATTATGTGACAGTTAAAAGAGAGTTTTTATTCCAAATTTTACAAAGAGCTGGCACACTTTCATTGTTTTTGGAGCACGACTTTATCATACATTAAAGCATTTCTCAATGTCAAAGTATCGATTTCTATAACAAAGGATGTGTTTAGCTTGAGGTGTTTGACACCTAAGTTTCCTCTTCAAATGCTTCAATATCGGCGAAACATTATCTTCAGCGCGTAACTCGTTTTAACCCACTTAAAGCCCATCCATTTGTCACATAAGCTATGATTTTGAAAAGAAGAGGGTGAAAGTAGTGCTCTTTATGACACAGAGTAGGCTATGATTATATACAGCCTGAAGCTTAGTCATTCTATAATCTGGTCAAGGTTTATTCAGAAAGTAATCTAGAGACAGTGTGTGGTCATGAAATGAACAATTGCTTTTGGGCGGGAACGGGGGAGGGGGGGGGGGTGGGGAGGTGAAAGAAGACAAAGTGGGGAAAAGTACAGAAAGTAAAAAAAAAAAAATTAAAGGAACATAGGGAAGATCAAAGAAGAAATATACACAAAGATTACTAAATAATAGTGATGAGCATTATCTTCCATAAAAGTATCGATAGTGACATCGATATTTTCCGAGCAAATTATCGATATATCGATATATCTAAAGGGAAATAATCAACTAAAATCTTAATATCTTAGCTGGACAGGAGACACGATGACAAAAAACATGTAATAGTGAATCATTACTGATATCGATTTGTATTTATTTATTTATTAGATGTATTTATTTTTATTCATTTACTAGATGAGGCGGCCGGTGTTGCCCGGGACAGACCTGCTTCCTCATTCTTTCCTCCCACGCTCTCTCTCTCTCTCTCTCTCTTCATTCCACTCGGTCTCTCTCTCTGTCTCTCTCTCTCTCTCTCTCTCCCTCTCTCTCCCGGCCTCTATGCCCTCCCCTCGGTGGCTCTCTCTCTCTCTTTCTTTCCCTCCACTTTCTCTATTCTTACCTTCAAATTCCATCCCCTCCCCCCTCCCCCCCCCCTCTCTCTCTCCGCTCTGTCTTCCTCATTCACCCCCCCCCCCAATCATCCCTCTTTTTCTATGATATTTTCCATTACACCAGATCATTATTATTGGGTCATTGACACGCGCCTTTACTGTTGTAGCTGTCACCGCCGTCACACAATGACACATGTTCATTGCATCATTGACACGTACTTAAATTTACTGTTGTCTCCGTCGCCATTATCCTACCAAGAACACATTATTGTGTCATTAATACCTACCTTTATGGCAGTATGCAATATCAATATCTCTAGGCTGATTCTAATTATCGAGGGCAGCATGGTAAACTACCGTAAATCGACTTTTTTTTTTTTTTAAATTGAGCTGTTTGGCTTGTTTGTAGCCACTGACAAACCACAGGAAATGTTACTAGTTCGAGATTGAATTTTGAAAAGTAAGAGTTGGATCTTTTTTTTTTTTTTGAACTGGCGTAACTATTAATCTGATAAAGAAAGTTATTCAATTCATTGCTTCTCCTGAAAAAATATATGAAAACCGAGTTACGGCCTTTCATTTGCAATTTTATTTCACATTTCAGACTGTTAAAATGACTGTAAAATACGTAAGTAGAGTTGACGGCAGTGTAATAAATTAATAACCCAATGTGGTCATTACACACATCGTAAACCAACAAAGGAAGTCGATATCAGATGTTTACCATTACCTAGGATATCAACACCATACGTTTGCAGGTGGTGAGGCGGACTTACTTGTACCAAGCAGTTACGCCTAAATAATACTAAAGTACGAAAACGAACGTATCTGGAAGTCTCTGCTATTTGCTGTCGTGTTTCCTGTCAATTTTGCATTCCTTCCTGGGAGGGAAAACTGCAGCAAATTGAATGTTTATCAGATGCAGTCTTGTTCTTTCGTCCCGGGTGCACTAGTGCACGATGCACATCTTTCTTGGGGAGCGATCTTTTTGAGAAGTCTTGAGTTTGGACAACGCATGTCGACCATTTTATGGCCATATTGTGTTAGAATGGCAGGGCAGGATATCCTACCAGGAGCGCCTATCAAACACCCGCTCTTGAGACAGAAAATACACCGAACAGAAAGTTCTCGAAAGAGAATTAAAAAAAAAAAAAACACTTCTCAAGTAGCCCCCCTCCCCCCCCCCCCCCCTTTCCCCCAAACCCGTTCTGGAGCAAGGTTTAGTCTCCTAAAGCCAATGGTTTGATTCTCTATGAGTCTTGGAAAAAAAAACACCATTATATTATACTCTCTGAGGTACCCAGGTTTGCCAGGGATAAATCTGTATAGCAGTCCACTTGTAAGTGATTATTTAAAGGCTCTGCTTTGCCTTGCTCGTTCCTTCAGGTTTTATCAGATACTGATAATAAGCCTGTTTGCTTCTAAGTAAGTCTTACTACATTCCCTTGAGGATCCAGCCTATGTTCGAGGTGAAGCTTGTCATGAAATCGCAGGGTATTTACCGTATTGTTGTATGTGCATTTTTGTCTTTTCGAGAAAATGAGGATTGAAAGTGGGTCGGCAAAAGGACCAAAACGCATACAGCACCACGTCTCGAAAAGTTTATAACCGATTGGAATGATACTTACATAATATTATAAAATTGGGAGTCAGAGAACCGCTTTCATGACAAAAACCTCAAAATTGGCAATATATCGCATACAACAATACGGAAAATACCCCTCGAAATAGCAGTCTATCTAAACTTGTTTTTAGTTTTATTATTTCAACTTGTGCATAATATTTTGTACTGATGTTCAGCTCAATCTCCACTCCTTAAATCCATTGACCCAGTTTGCTCCATCACTCCCCGCTCCACACCACCCCTCATCGTCCGGTCGTCCTTGTGAGCTCTTATTGCAGATAGTTATTGAAGACTGATATGTCACTTGACAATAATTGATCACAAAATGAAATTGGCGTGATTTAAAAAAAAAAAAATTTAAAATATCGAAATCATTGATATTTGACCCAAAGATCGATAATTATGTTAACCATATCACAAAAATATCGATATATCGACATGCCCATCACTACTAAATAACCGCGATATTTATTCAAGTGTTGGGTAGGACATAAATACAACTACAAATTTATATTTAGATTCAGTGATTGTAATATTTTGTACTCACCTTATAGGACAACAGGGGGACAACAGTAAGTAAAGATTGTCACAAACTGTAACAAATTCCTGTGTAACGGTGAACTTGCTTGCTGACACTGCTACTAGTATTCATTTCATTAGTGGGTCTTTGATCTTGTTCTTAGGTCTGAAAATCAAAATATAGAAGTGGTGCTGTCAGTACATTTGAAACAGATGTTTCTCAAACATTACGCCAAAGCAAGAAAATATCATTTTACACTACTGCAATTAGAACGATCAAAGAACGTAAAGTAAACTTATGGACGTGGCCCACAGACTAATAAATTAACCAGACTGGATGATCCCATTGTGTGACGTCACAAAACAGCGAAAGGTCATGAACCATCCGCCATATTAGGTTTAAGGTGGCGACCGACGCTTCAGCATAGCTACAATTTTGAATGACACCATTTTGACGCGCCTACTGAACGCGGAAGTTTGGTTCCGCACCAAGAAATTAATACATGTACAACCAATCTTGACAAATGAAAAGAAATTTCTACTGCAGATAGAACTAGAATCGGAATTTCCCGAGCGGCGGCCATGTTGGTTATACAGTCGTCGCTCGGGAAATTCCGTAAAAAACGACACAGCCCGAAGCTCGTGTTTCCAGTCTGGTTAATTTATTAGTCTGTGACGAGGCCACAATTCGTCCCTTTAGAACAATGACAAGGTTCTACCTCTACTTTTTGTCTTACACACTACACATTACTTCTACAAGCCTTCACTATTGTGTGTCAAAGTAGCAAGCGCATTCGGCGTGTAATTTATATGTCATACTTTAAGGAAAAGAACGTTTTCTCTGTAAAAGCTTGGAGCTTTGAAACTTCCTTCATCAATAATTTCTCAAAAGTTGAAGGAAGCGAGTTAGAACCTCGTCATTCTAGTGCGGCGAATAGTGGAAGGAAACAAAACTAAGACTTCAACTCTTGGGTTATGCTTCAACTTCCATTTTGAATTGTCCCTTCCTTTCCCACCAAGTTAGTAGGGTCCAAAAATGTTACATCATGAAAATTTCAGGTACGGTAATCTCATATGAGTTAAATAAATAAAACCTGTGCCGGAGAATCGCTGAACTGTTTTCTGCGCACAGATCTTGACAATGTATTTAATTTCTCCAAAATATCAGTTTGCACTGGGCCAAGTTCATACACAATCTGGTATGTTTGGATAGGTCGACCTACGACGTAGGGGTCGAATAGCTGTCTCTCGCCTCTCGCGCCCGGAGTGCAGAAAGAACAGCAATATTTTGAGTGGCGCTAGTTTATGACATTAATTATTATTATCGACATGTCAGTTACAAAAGGTGAAACTATATAGAATAGACAAGCCTCACTTATGATGATTCTGGGTAATCATACAACAAATAAAATATCATTTTTACGCAGTAGGATGCACACAAATATATCCGTAGATAATAATTTCGGTCGTGTCATTGGCGCTGACAAAAGCATGTGAATGGAACAGAAAAGGAAAAGGAACGAAAACAAAAAAAACGTCAAATTTATCTCAATGTACTGTTGTCAGTTTGGATTTCCATTTCACACAGCTGTGAATTGAGAGAGTAACTCCACTTCGGTATGTAAACTTTCCGTTGATCACTAAATATAATTAAAATTTTGATTTGGATGAGAAATGAAGGCAAGAAATGATTATAGAGTAGCAATACTTTCTTTTGAATAATTATGATGAACGTTCTCGCCCTCTGTCTGTCGACATTCTCTCTCTCTCTCTCTCTTTCTCCCCCCCTCTCTTTGTCTCTCTCTCTCTCTCTCTCTCTCTCTCTCTCTCTCTCTCTCTCTCTCTCTCTCTCTCTCTCTCTCTCTCTCTCTCTCTCTCTCTCTCTCTCTCTCTCTCTCTCTCTCTCTCTCTCTCTCTCTCTCTCTCTTATCTGTTATACCTTTTCAACTGAAACAAAAACGCAAGACATTGTCATGTCATCGGACGACAAGGTCAATTTTTATCCTTGGAAATTTCTTCTAGTGACATGGATATTATCAAACGCATGTTCAAGAAAGACTAAAAACTTCTCTACAAATATGAAATAGCTACCTGTAACATCACCATTTTTACATATAAAACGATGACTAGTCACTGCCTGATGTCTTGTCCACAGCATCCACTATTTTTATGGCATATCGTAAGAAAAGGTAATACACTATGTACCTCTGTATACTTGTGCGCAGCATTCGTTCCGCTCCGCTCCTCACCGCAATAGAGGCAAAGAGAGTTTTTCATACGTCATTTTCCGTAAATATAGCGGAGCGAATGCCGTGAAGAAGACTAGTACTTTGTTCGTATGTAAATGAAACATGCTTGATTCACTTCATCAAGTATTCATGCGGCACCAGCACTTAATTTTGTCCGATGAGGTCTTGAGTTCAATACTTCTCTTCACAGTAGGGCATCAGCAAATATCTCGTTATCTTTTCTCAACTATCTCGCTATCTTTTCTCTCTTACTCTGACCCATCGATACCGGTTCGATATAAATTTACAATTTAGTAAACTCTCAAGACATGTTTTTACATAAGCCAGGCATCTGTGTCACGGTACTTTCCACTCAACATCCTCTCTCAGTCAATAATAGAAGGCTGGACAAAAGATAGTGGACACAATCTTACCAAGTTAGCACTGGACCAGGTGCCTCGTTGCAGGTTAAGTACCACAGTAATGACCTCAATGCACGTTTTCAAAACATTTTTGGGGATAAAGACTGCTATTTTGCGCAGGGCGTTTGAAAAAAAAGGAAGTAATTAAACTAAATTGAGTAAATTAGAAAATAAGAAAGTTTGAAATCTAGCCTAGATTTTCCAGTGATGTTAGGTCATTACCCTATCAAAATGAGGCTTACAATGAATATGGAAAACGATGTTTCGTAAGATGAGAAGATATAACATTATAAATCCAGTATAAAGCTTTACTTTCGAATTCAAAGGTCTGTCCTGTGAAAGCCAAAAATAAGGGTCACAGCTGGAATTATCATGCACTGAAACTTTTCCTTTGTGCATGGTAAGATACAGGAGTAGACATCAGACACTGACTGATGAATAATCAAAGTATGGCAAAAAGAAAAAGTTGTATGTAGCAGCTTTAAGCCTTGTTGGGACGCCACACTTTTTCTGTTGTGTTTAAAATATTTCGTCAGTTGGCTGAAGAAGAGTATCTTCTATCACTTTTCAAGCAGTAATTGCTCACCACAATCATTAGTACGAATGTGGTATAAAGTATTTGGTTTACAAACTTAGACATGATGAGGACATTACATTAAACGGTAAAAGCATCAAGTAGGTTTGTGCATGGCAGCACCTGTCTACGATTAATTAATTAAATCGCATGCGCTATCAGTCCTAGAATAACCTGGGGCAACTAATGATTTATTTTCACAAATTCCTATCTTCTTTGAAAACCTGTCCAATGGACATCCTCGAAAATCTTGACAGAGTGGTGGATTTGTTAAAACTGAACTCTAGAACGTTTAATCAACGCAATGACAAAACACAGTAGGATCAGTCACAAGCACTCTAATCACAATTAATTTTCGACATCCTCCATAGAACTGTACTGCTGAACGCAGCTAAGCGGCTGATTTCTTTTCTTTTTTTTTTCTGTTTTTTTTTGTTTGTGTTTTTTCTTTTCAACTTTAGGTCTTAGTGATTTCTTACAGAATTCATTGTTCTTATTACCTGTTATTACAAAAAAACTTTCCCCCCCCCCCCACACATTTTAAGTTTGTCATGCCATGGCAGTTATGTGTGGTTTATATTTAAAAAAAAATTTTTTTACGTTCTAAATTGAGATTCACAATTCTTGCCAAATACATGGATACGTGAAAACTACAGCCAAAATCCCAAAACACTCACCATAACTTCAAGGGTGCATGCGCCTTTCATAAATCTGATAAATCTGATCTCAACGGCGCGCTTGTTTACCCCCATGATTTCACAACTGTATACCGCACACACACGCACGCGCGCTTTTCCCGATTCTGTTACCATTGGCAACCAGTAGTACATAAGTCAAATCTTGACCTTCATCTGTCCAGTTTCTCTTAAATAATCACAGTTACAAAACCGCTTCCGCTAGCTCACCTGAAATCATGGACAACCCTTCTACTGCCATTTCAGTCATCTGAGTCGAAGTAATTTATCACCAGAACCACATAAAACATGCCAGGATTTCTATCAAATTCGCACATACCAACCCCGGTCACTTTCACAGAAAGTACCAATCCCAGCAAATCGTCCAGAATCCGTAGGACTTTCTCTGGATAGGAGTTAAGAGTGTAATCCAGAAATCTTTGTGACGGCGAGTTTTGTCTGAATCGTCAGTAACGTAGCGACCACCACCTACAACTACTTTCAGTCATCAAGCCAAGAACGGGAGAGGCCGCTTCAATTTCCAAACTCAGATGCCGGAATTCAGAGCGTATTTGTCTACGTATATTTTTCACCATATAAATAGGCAATAAAAACTCTATGTGTTGGCCAGATCATTATGATTTATCTTAAATTTGTTTTTAAAAAGCAATCTAAAAATTAACATAACAAACGATAAACAACGGCAGAATGCTTCGTTTCTTCAACCCCCTAGTGCCCTGTGCACCATATTTGCCACACGTAGCATAACCTAGATTTGTTTGTTTGTTTGTTTGATACAATTTCTAATTCATCAGTAACGGAGTTTTCGTGATTTATTTTGATATTTTTGCACTTTATTTGATTCATTTAAAATAGATTTGCCTGCTTCGTAAGTTTTGGATCAGGCTTTCTAAGTCTGGGCATTAGAAGGTTAATGGACAACAGAGAAGATGAAAAAAGCAGCTCTGGAAGAAGTTTAGTTAGGCAAGTAAACAATATCGCGTGTTATTTTCTGCCGTGTTAAAGAGGAAGACTTTATAGGCCGAAAGCAAATTTTACAGGAGTCAAAAAAAAAACAACGTGTTGCGTTCCTCTTTATTCAGTGTTCAGTTAGTATGTTGAGAGGACTGAAAGAAACTATATTAGTGGTATATAATTACAGCCTAGATAGAACGACGGGGCACTCATTTCTTTCTATAGAATAATTTTAAATTGTGAATTTGGCCGAGAATGGCGGTACCCCGTCTATTTTGGTAACACGGCACTATTACGTACACGCGTGCCCACACATACACCAAGGAATGAAAACACCGACCAGAACAGGTGAAAATTGGTGTGTTATTGTATTCTTTGGTCACATAACGTTCATAATTATGCTTACTGGATACATTTACAATTGGCGTCTCCTGTGAAAAAAAACAACGCAAAAATAAAAGAACAATAAAAATAATATGAACGAAATAAAACTTCATGATCACGACAGAACGAAGAAAGGGCGAAATACAACAGGTTTCCCTCACAAGAGGACTGTAACTCACCTCTAACAAAGCATATCCAGTCATTTACTGTGTGATACTTTAATGGAGGTTACACTAGCTTGAGTTGTTCAGATTAAGAATATGATATCACATGTCATAAGGACTTGGTGGTCACTAGTCACTGGACTGGTGTTTCGAAGATAGAGAAGCAGCAAGGCCATGGTTCTGTTCAAACGCATTATTTACGTCAAGGAGGGGGGAACTAACAGTGGTCCGCTAACCCCACGTTACGGTGGCTGACTTTCTGTGACCGGTGGGTTCTTATTCCCTGCCGCGAGGCTGAAATGTTACAACACGGGAAAATCGGGTCAATGGCATTCCTTTTTTTTTTTTTTATAAGATATAACTTAATCGTTTAACTAAAACTTCTAAAGAAAAATGGAGCGCCCTTGAATATGTACCAGCATACATCATCATGACGTAAACCCCGAAGTGATGTTGGAAGCCTGCACACAAGTATGGAAGAAAGACACAACAGTAACAACAACAAACAGCAAGAATAACTGTTCATTCGAGACCTGTGATCACACCAGCTCTGTTTTCGGGTAGTTTGATAAATTAAAAAAAATATCAGGCAGTCAACAGGACTAAAATAATGACAACACTAGTACTCAAACAAAGTGGCATAGCGCTTGAGTCCGGTCAGTGAGAAAAACACTTGGGTTGAATACGAATAACGGCACAAAACACGCACAGAAATAATTATGTTTGTGTATTGCGAGATGCTAGAAAGAACGCAGGAATGATTCAAGTAAGAACAAAAACTAGCATATAAAATTCAAGACGTTAGTAAAAGGAAATCCCTACAACTGAACGCTCTTGTCCTCAGCAGTCAGACATTTCATGGCGGACCTGCAATAAACACCAACAACCTTTGTCTTTCTGGCTAATTTACGCAGGTTCGCCGTAGCTGGTTGGTTTTTGTTGAAGTTGTCAGCTGTCGTCAATGACGATGCTCATGTCTAGGTCTAACATTAATCTTGATGTGTCTTTGCGAATAAGATTGATGTTGATATTCTAAAAGGCTGTGAAAGAAGTATACAGTGTGCGTGTCCAGTATCAGTTAAAAAACATCTTTCGTTTCTTACTGCTCACTATGAACAAGATTGACACTGACGTTCTGGTGTATAAATAAAGCTGAGTTTTCATGTGTACGGAAACGGAAATGTGAAGAAGTCCTCAAGTAGTCAAATAGAAAGGATATTTTCATGTGTACGGAAAAGGCTTTCCGTACACTTGAAAACATGGCTTAAATCATATGAATATCTTTGTGAGGGACGCTGTAGCTCGCAGTTTAGTAAGTTAAGCATTAACCACCCGTCCGCCCATTCTCATGCTTCTAGTCTCTGCCACCGTTACCACTGGGCGGTTAGGCTTTCAGCACCATCACAGTACATGTATGTCCAGAGCCTAACTGATGGCACTCTCACAATGGAGCTGCCGGTGAGTTTTCCCAGTTTCTGGTGTTAGCAGGCAATGAAACAAAAACTTAGAACATCATACCCCATTCCTCTAGAATTGAGCCTTCACACCTGCATCGATTGATGTTATGCCATCATGATGTTCTTCTGTCTGGCAACACAATGTCATCGTGACAAGTGTATATTAATTAAACACAAACCTTACTGTCGATATTTGTGCTTGCCATCTGTAGGGCCAACAAAATTAATGTCTACTGCTGTGGGTCGGCGGTATATGAAAAAGAACAAAGTATTTCCCTCTTACTTTGACTCACATCTGAAGGCAATGACAGATAATCAAACTTTGCCTTTACTCAACTCCCGCCAACTATACAAATCGTGATAAGCAATTAAAACAGAAAAAAAATGTGAATCTTCAGCGTATAGACCATTTTCACGAGAAAGAAACGGCACAAACCTGTTGCTGATCTACGGATAAGCATGTAAAAAAGATCATTGTAAAAACCACATATTTAAAAGCAAAAAGAAAAGGAAACTTAAAAAGAAGCAACCGCAGGTTGCATATTCATCCTAACACGTAGGTAGCCCAAGCGACGAGTGGAGCTCTCTCTCTCTCTCTCTCTCTTTCTCTCTCTCTCTCTGGCCCCTCCGCTGTCTCTCTCTTTCTCTCTCTTTCTCTCTCTCTCTCTCTCTCTCTCTCTCTCTCTCTCTCTCTCTCTCTCTGGCCCCTCTACTGTCTCTCTCTTTCTATCTCTTTTTCTCTCTTTGACCCCTCCACCTTCTCTCTCTTTCTGTCTCTTTCCCTGCCACTCCGAGTCAGAAAAAAAAAAAAATGTATATATCATGTTTCAAAATGCTCACTAAGGTTTTCAGGCATAACATTTCTACAGATACCCATACTATTCCCTCTCTTCACCCCCACGTGCTTGCCAAGGCCCCGAGGGGCACTATTTTGACCATTAACAGTAGTCTCTCTCCCTCCCTCTCTCTCTCTCTCTCTCTCACTCTCTCTCTCTCTCTCCCACCCATCCCACACCAAATCTTTTTTTTTTATTCCATTATATCCCACTCATCCATTACTGTCTAAGCAATGTTTAAATCTAATAGTCCGAGAACTCCGCGTAGCTTCATCTTAACCAGCAGGCATACAAGTCCTGGGCCAAGTGGCCGCGCGCGTGACATCAAAGAATAGAAGCCCGAGCTCAAGAAAAGACAGTCAGTGAATCCAGTGGGGCCAGCAGGTAAACAGATAAGACAGAGGAACGCATAAAATTAACTTTATGAAGGACAGACGGCTGGACCAGTGCGATATAACAATGGTTCCCAAACTACCCAGAGATAGGGCACACGTTTACTGGCGTGAACCCCAGGAGGTTTGTAGCTTGGGTTTTCTTCCTCTCCCCCCCCCCCCATCCCTTACTCCCACATATCCTAGTTAAGTTGTGTTCCAGATAATTATATTGCATATTCCTTCGGCTGTTTTTATAAGTACGTACGCATCCTAAGCGTTTTGCGTTAGGGGCGCGTACGTATACGTAGTGTCCCTAGCCCTGCCCTTATTCTCAACCCTAAATCTTATCGAATCCTTAACCTTGCCCCTTACCCTTTTAACCAAAGAAACAGGAGGAAAACGAAAAGACAACCTGAAAGAACAATTAATCATAATTAATTAAGGCTGTTGTCAAGGAGCATTTCGCAAGGAGCTCTCTAGCTCTGGAGTCACAAAAGGCTTTAAAATACGTACCCCTAACTCAAAACACTTGGAGGACGTACGTACTTCTAATAACATCCTTTCCCTCGCCTGAATAATGTACTCTGAATTTTTAGACTTAGATCAATGTGTTCATGAGATAATTCGACAATAAATTAAGAATCGCCATAATATTATTTTGGTATCTTGGGTACTGCACTCAACAGATCGCGTCGTTAGTTCTTGTTTCTCCTATCTCCATTTTCTGAAAAATTTGAGATCTTTTAGTCTGTAGAAGAGGTATAACCAATGCACACTTTGACACTTGTTTAAAATGCGTGGTGGCACTTATCAAGCTGTTTTACGGTTCCGATTTTTTCCAACTCCTTATCATAATACGCCAGCCGCAAAGGTTTGACGTCGAATTTCTCAGTTGTGCAAAAAGTGGAGTCAGAACAAACTAGAACTCAGGTCGCGAGATTTACAGGTTTTGGTAGCTCTGAAGAGAATGAAGCGGGAGAGGTTAGAAAAGGAAGGAAATTATTTACAAAGGGATGGGAAGGAAGAGGTGGAGGAAGGAAGGCCGTGACTGTTCCATAAACCTTCGTTCTTCTTCCCCTTTAACTTAATTTTCACCGCGAGTGCCCTAGTTTTCTTGAACTTTCCCATACTCTGCGATGTTTTACTACATTGCGGTAAATTTGACATTGTGCATCCAGCAAGACATGATCGCTGTTAAAAATGCCATTTTGGACATCATGAATTCTATTCAGACTGTAATTATGTTTGCATCAACATCATTTCCCCGTGGTATTAAGTGAATGGTTTACACTTAAGGGACTAAACAGAGCGTCCGTACGAACTTTCCTCTTGCGTAAAACAAAAATTAAGAGAAAACAAACAGATCATGTGAATTTGGTCAAAGTATGATGTGATTAAGCTTTGCCTGTGGCAAACATGACCATAAACATTCCCTCACCATATCGACCACTTTAAATGACAAGTTTCACTCTCCACTTTTTGGCTCATCGGAGTTACACACTAAAAACTACTTCTGCAAGCCTTCTCCATTGTGTGTCAAAGCATTAAGCCGATTCGGTGTGTAATTTGTAAGTATAACTAAAACGAAAAAGTCGTACCTCTAAAAGATATGAGCACATTGTCATGAAACTTTTAATCATCAATTTCTCAAACGTTGATGGAAGGGAGTTAGAACTCTGTCATTCTAAGCGGACGATTTTCTGTCGGAGAAGTAAAACCGCAACAAAAGTCAATGTTTAAAGGTTTGATTATGATTTTTAGCACTTTAAAAGGTGCATGTTGACAATCAGTTTTGTTAGACGCAGAAGCAGATGAATTACTGTTTTATGTCTCCCGTATCTGTACACATGCCAGGGTGCACCTTATTTCCTCTGACGTCCTGTTTGGGCCAATTCTTTCCTCTGCTTCACCAGAGTTAATCTCACTTCCGAGCCCCAATATTTGAGGATCGGCATGAGTGTTTGCACACATATTGCTCTCTAGAACTAGTGTTTGTGTTGGAATTCTAATCCTTTTTCGAAAGATCTTGTCAAAGGCACGAAGATATTGTCGAATTGGCTGCACCGGGAAAAGATATTGACAGGTTTTGACAGCTGTATAGATCTCAGACCAAATCTGTAATATTCTGTGAAGAAATGTCAGCGAAGCCCTTGAGCTGCGTCATAATCTGGTTGTCCGGAATTCCGATAAGATAAGTACAATCATGAGACAAACTTTGTGCTGGTATTATGGGATTTCGCTGTGACGTTACTGAATTAAGACCGTGCGTCCTTTTCTTTCTCTGCTGGTACCATTCTTAATGCAGTAAAAGATTTTCTTACTTTTACTTTCCATGCCGTTGTTATTCATCTTATAACGAAGTTCAAATAGCGATTCTGAAACTTTAGTGTTCGTGAAACACTTTTGGGACCAGATGGTTGATTCCTCAGCTGGAGTGCCCATTCCTCTATATTAATCAATTCTTAATGTGGAAAGAATAGAGAGGGGGGAGGGGGGGGGAGAGCGGAGGAAAGGAGTGTATTGTACTCTGTGGGCTGGGTAATGAAAAGAATTGTGGTATACCACTCGTGACACACCTCCTCTTAAATAATTTCAGTGCCAAAACCCCGCTTCAATAAAAGAGGGCACATTCTCTTCCAAATGACAGTTAGTCACGGATATCGAATCTGACGCTTTATTAACCAGTTCGGGCTTGGCTAGGCATTAAAACTGAAATCCGCAACATAAGAGTTTTATCTATCTACATTTATGTATGGTGTCATTTTGTACATAGAGCATGGGCGTAATGAAAAAAACAAACACCATTTCAAGGTGGATCAAGCCTCCTTTTTATATCATTATGTACTAGTGAGTGACAAAACTTACTCTGAGATTGAATTCAGAGACAACCACAAAACCTTGCCGTTTTACCCAAAATTCTTTTTAAAAATATAGTGTGCGGTGGAGGAATAAACTCTTCTATTCTGATCTCTACCTTTTCCACGCCTCGTCTTTATAGTCCAACATTTAGCGGCGCATGGCTTTCCTGTCCACACGCGCGCACACACACAGACACACACACACACACAATTTTCGGCGTCGCCTCCACTGTTAAACTTTATAAAGTTGCACGGAATCTACACGAGCTGGGTCCAGGTCGTGGCAGGTGGTTTTATGTTCTTACTTGAACTGTCCCTATATGAACAGTTGTCGAGAGTGCCAGGAAATATTGGTTTCTTTAACAGTAGATTCCGAGGAAAGCATCATAGATTTATTTTCATAAGCCTGGGGGATCCCGCTTCAACCCTAGGCGCAGGATACCGAAACGAATCAATTCGACATATTCTGTCCGAGATTTGCGCGCGTATCTACGGTGTCAACAGTGCAACAATTCGCACCACACCCCTTCAGAATTGAACGAAAAAGAGTAGTACTCTACATATTTATATGCGCGCAACTTGTGGACATACAGTGGGAGAAGGAATGGTTCGTCTCGGTATTCTGTGTCACAAGCCGTGTGGAAAATGACAATTAAGACCAGACGGTCAGGTATTAACAAATCCTTATAACATGAATTCCCAATTAAATGTAAAAAAAAAATAATTATTGTTTCACTGCATTTCAAAATTTAAGGCGTATGTCATTTCAATTATAAGCAGAGTTGTGTTATTGAGATAACAATAGTTCAGCCCTGTGCAGAATAATTTCATCTCCGTGACTCAGGTCATGTCAGTGCCAAATTCACAAAAAACTCATTTAACATTGGTTTATGTTGCACTGATTAGACAGAGATAACGTGTCAAAACCACAAATCAGTGTCAATCATATCCCGAAAAAGGGCTGGAAAATTTTCTAGCAGTAACATTTTCATCGGTTTTATCAGTGATGGCAAAGTTACTTGAAATAACTTCAGAGCATTCTTCAGAATTGAAATCGGTAGCAGTAAACGAATTGCTATATACTAAATCAATGTTACATTTTATGTATTGGGTGATGGTATTCATCAAACTGAGCCACTGCCTAAGAATAATATTTTTCTTTATAATGGCTTATATCTGATGCGTCCAGCTCCGGAAGGAAACAAAAAAAAATCAGATTCCATACTGACACACTGAAATACTTATACTTGCCTGTATACTGCTTGAGGCTGTTCATCAGTCCCATAGGTATCACAGGAAGAATTTCTTATCACAGAATCAATAAATAAACAAATCTAAGTCAGGGCACATGCCTAAGCATATTCCTGATATGGGGGTACACTTGAATAAGCCTACCTGGCTTTATAAGTAATATTAAGATAGGGAAGGCCATGTCTTGACAAATGAATCAGATTCGTATGATCCCAGATCTTTACGGTTTACCTGATTGCGTTTTCCCTCTCCCCTCCTTGTTGTTACGTGTACATACGTATCCCAAGCGCTTTTTGCTGGTGGCACGTACGTATATCTATCTATCGCTAATCCCGTCCTTATCCTTAACCCTAAATCTGATCGAATCCCTATCCATGCCCCTTACATTTTCAGCCAAAAAACAGGTGGAAAACAAAATCTGAAAGAATAATTAGTTAAGGCTGTTAGGATTATTTCGGGAGGGGCTCTTTAGCTCCGGGAGGGGCTCTTTAGCTCTGGAGTTACAAAAGGCTATGAAATACGTACCCCTAGCGCAAAAAAACTTGGGGACCGTACGTACAAGCAACAACGATCTCTTGGCAATGTTCTGCGATCTCTCTCTATCCTGAGAGCTGGTACCACTTTTTCAGACTTACACTGTGTATTCAAATCCTTATCCTATATCTCGCTTATCCTAGTGGATTACCTCTCCAATTCTTCCTGTCACAGAGACTGAAAATCCTCATTCCTCTCATAATCTTTGCTATTGGTACCTGGCTTAAAAGGTAGAGAGAGACTCGGCGAGATGATAACTGAATGTTTTGTAACTTGGATATAGTGTTGTGGGGAAAAGACGGAGTGAATTAACCTATGTAAATGGGCAAGAACTACGCTGGACAATTGGATTTGCGGGTGATTCGAGGAAAATCTACGAATTAACAAGCGTGGACTTCATTTTATATTGAAAGGAAGTTGGTTTATGCGTTAAACAAATGGCTAAACAAACAGACTGAGGGGTATGGGTGAGAAAGAGAGAGAGAGGGGGGTGGGGGAGGGAGAGAGAGAGGAGAGAGAGAGAGAGACAGAGAGGGGGAGAGAAAGAGAAAGAGAGACAAAGGGAGAGAGAGAGAGGGGGGGAGACAGACAGACAGACACACGGACAGACACTCAGAGAGGGGGGACTGTTCAACAAGTGTCCTTGGGAGCATCCTATTAAAACATTAATTGTCACTGGAGACATTCTCTCGCCTGACATCATTTATCATTTTTATGTTGTGACAAGAAACAAGAATGCATGGACAATTACTGATATTAACATTACGCCCCCTTAGAATGACATGGTTGTATCTCCGCATTTTGGTTGAACTGAGTTACTCATTACACACTACTTCTACAGGCCATCCCCACTGCGTATCAAAGTATTAAGCAGATTCTGTGTGTAATTTATAAGTTTTACTAGCCGATCCCGGCAAGATAAATCTTGCAAATTTTCCTTGCACCACATCCAGCAGTAGGCCTATATCTAGATCTAGGCCGCATTCATAACGACACTTAGATACGATGCAAAGACTAATAGATCGTTTTGTTACACCACAATTCTTTGCAGAATACACTAATGTGATGTTGACTTTCGGCCGGCAATGTGTGAATAGTGACGTGAAGCGCAATTCCCAGTCACACTTTTCGGTTCTATCCGATGAAAATGCGTCTCTGTTTTTGCGGCTAAAAAAAAATGAATATAAATAGTAGTAAAGACTGATTTTTGCTCAAAATGAATGTGTCCACGTAACTCTTCGTCAAAAATTGCTGCAGTACACCAAGTTTCGTAATTTTTGATGGCGTAATCGCGAACTTTTAGCTGCTTACAGGTTCACCCTCTAACTCAATTATAATAAGCGACAAGCTAAAGCGCCCGCTCTACGAACGGTACTATGGACATATTTTGACATAATCTGGGCAGGTCTAGATGAGGCCGCGCCAAGGGATAAACCTGACTCCACTCTCCTTCCCTCTCCCGACCCCCCCCCCTCCCCAACCCATTTCTCATATCCATGCTATCTCTCTCTGCCCCCCCCCCCGGTCGATACTCTGTCCTCCCCCTCATTCCCCTCTCTCCCTCCCCTCTCCACCCCCCCCCCCTTTTTCCATCTCCCCTTCCCTCTCCCTCTCCCCCTGACACATGCTGTAATGCCAGATATGCTTATGATTTCCCCCAAGCTAAGGTGACTCGACAAAGCTGTTAAATTTTCAAATTGCATTGCAACAGTAACTTTTTGAAAGAACCTGAACACATTTTATACTTCGTTTAACAATCATTTTTCGTGCGCTACACAACACATACTGACACAGGCTGCTTGGGCCCAACTCTAGATCTAGCTCTAGTTGTATATCTAGGTCACGTTAATACCGGAACTTAGATTCAATGCAAATACTAATAAACTTTTTTTCACACTACGGATCCTTACAAAATACATGGATGTGATGTTTAAAGTTGATTTTCAACCAACAATGTGTGAAGAAAGTTTTAAGAAAGGCGAAGAACGAAGACGGGACGAAGTAGTCACCGAGTGAAAGTTTCGATCACACTTTTCGATTCTACCGGTACTCGTCGAAAATGCGTCTCTGTTTTTGCGGCTCCAAAGAAATTAATATAAATAATGGAAGTGTATATCCGTACAACATGTTGTATGGATATGGACAGTGCATATCCGTACAACATGTTTACCAAAAAGCGCGACTGGTGAAGGTTTGCTGAAACAAAACTTGGTATGGTGTTCAAGAATTTAAAGTGACAACACATGGAATAGTCAGATGGACCTGGGGGCGTGAGGGTCTAGTCAGTTAGTATCAGATTGACTAATCAGACGAAAAGGGGTTGGGGTAGCCATTGGTGATCGATGTACACTCAAAGTACATGTATAATTATTATTAGGGCAGATCACGCAATCTCCGAGCAGAAGTCGGATTGTTTTGCTACTATCACTGTCACTGAGCCCATGATCCACCAGGATCGTAGGGGCGCTGCATGACAGAGAGCCTCGTCAGGTGCCTCCACTTTTCACGGTTGTTTGCGAGCGCCTGAGTTTGGGCGAAGGATTTCCCGGTCCACTCCGCAACGTTGTCGGTCCACCTCTTCCTTTGCGTTCCTCTTCTTCTCCTCCCCTGCACAGTTCCCCGAAGAATGGTCTTGGATAGGCCACACGATCTTGTTACGTGGCCATACCATTTCAGCTTTCTTCGTTTCACAGTAGATAGCAAGATTGCCGATTCATATTTTTAAAAACTATGCAAATAAACAAGGTCAGTAATATAGTATTCTGGTGTGTGTCCTACGTCATCGAATTGAACATGTTGTACGGATATGCGCTCCCATAAATAATAGTAAAGACTGATGTTTGTTCAAAATGAATGTGTCCACGTAACTCTTCGTCAAAAATTGATGCAGTACACCAAGTTTCATCATTTTTGATGGCGTAATCGCGAACTTTTAGCTGCTTACAGGTTCACCCCCTAGCTCAATTATAGTAAGATTACTCGAATAAAAAAAAAAAAAAGGCGTATTATGAAAAGTGATGAACACATGAAACTTCGGTCATCAATTTCTCAAAAGTTGATAGAAGAGAGTTAGAACCTTGTCATTCTAAGGGGACGATTAGGTAAAAAAAAAAAATTACTTATCCTGCCCCACAGACTAATAAATTAACCAGACTGGAAATACGAGCTTCGGGCTGTGTCGTTTTTTACGGAATTTCCCGAGCGACGACTGTATAACCAACATGGCCGCCGCTCGGGAAATTCCGATTCTAGTTCTATCTGCAGTAGAAATTTCTTTTTATTTGTCAAGATTGGTTGTACATGTATTAATTTCTTGGTGCGGAACCAAACTTCCGCGTTCAGTAGGCGCGTCAAAATGGTATCATTCAAAATTGTAGCTATGCTGAAGCGTCGGTCGCTACCTTAAACCTAATATGGCGGATGGTCCATGACCTTTCGCTGTTTTGTGACGTCACACAATGGGACCATCCAGTCTGGTTAATTTATTAGTCTGTGTCCTACCCCCCCCCTCCCCTTGGCCCTATGTCTCTCTGTCCCCGTCTCTCTTTTCTCCCCCTCTCTCTTTTTCTCCCGCACCAGTACGTTCTAAACACTAATAATCATGTCTTGCAAGGAATGTGTGGCGTATGTATGCGTGCGCACACCAAACGTGTTACTAGAGCTATATCGTTAATATCATTCTGTCTATCAATGGAAAATAAGCGACTCAGAAAAAAATCCTGTAACTGTTTTCTGGTCTGTCATTTTTCATACGAATGTTGTTACAAGGTACGTACGTCCCTCAAGTGTTTGTGCTCTATGGGTACGTGTTTAGAGCCTTTCGTGACCCCAGAGCCAGAGAGCTCCTCCCAAAAATGCCCCTAACAACAGCCTTAATTAATTATTTTTTTCAGATTTTCTTTTCGTTTTCCGCCTGTGTTTTGGTTGAAAGGGTAGGGAGCCAGGGTTAGGCATTCGATCAGATTAAGGGCTGAGGACAAGGACGGGGTTAGGGATAGGTATAATATACGTATGCGCCCCTGGTGCAAAACGACTGGGGTGCGCACGTACTTACAACAACAGCCTTTTCATACTTCATTCCAGCTTTTTATTCATACTTGACTGTGTTGTATAGTGAAGAAATGGGCCAAACTCTTTCAACACGTCATCTTTAAAGCAATTATTTTGTCTCGTTGTGTTTTGCGCGAACTTAAAAAAACAACAAAAAACTGTTGTAATTTTTCATTTGGCGTGAACAATTCGCTCTCACTTAGAGAGAGTTAACTAAAAACCATCTGAGCCACAGCGCAGGACGTGTTGATGGCTGATTGAAAACCTGCCATGTGCACATGATGGCAGCCCTGCCCTGGGTCAAGGCAGCTCACTGGATTTGCCCTCGCAGCCTTTCACTTTTGACCTGATGGGCAATCCAGCTGATAAAACGGAGCTCTTGTTATTACACAAAAATAACAGAGCGTTTAGTTAGATTTATGTGCGTCTTCATTTGTTGAAAAAACACAGCAAACTCTTGTCTAAACCACTGACCTTGAGCTGACAAGAGGCACAGACTCTCCCTCCTTCTCCGTCTGTCTCTCTTTTCTCTCTCTCTCTCTCTCTCTCTCTCTCTCTCTCTCTCTCTCTTAGATAATTATGTTCTTCCGATTTCTAAATGCATACACAGTACTGCTCCCCCTCTCTCTCTCTTTCTCTCTCTCTCTTTTTTAAATATGTATTCTTCCTATTTCTAAATGCGTGTAGGGCGTTGCGGGCTATCTCTCTCTCTCTCTCTCTCTCTCTTTCTCTCTCTCTCACTCTCTCTCTTTCTTAAATATGTGTTCTTCCGATTTCTAAATGCATGCACAGTATTGCTCTCTCTCTCTCTCTCGCTCTCTCTCTCTCTCTCTCTCTCTCTCTCTCTCTTTCTCTCTCTCTCTCTCCTCTCTCTCTCTCTTTTAAATACATTCCGATTTCTAAATGCATGCACAGTATTGCTTGCTCTCTCTCTTTTTTTTTTTTTTTAACTAACTCTTTTGAGCACAGTGAACCAAAATTGGTCCTTAGAAGCTGAATATCAACACCCCCCCCTCCCAGCCCAGGGTTTGTTCCCAGTGGCTTCGGCAGATTTACGATCGTCAAAATCACGAAAATCTCCAACCGGAATTTAACGAATGGGTTGTTCGGACTGCTATCATCAATTCACAGGACGTCTTGTCTCATTTTTGTCTGTTTTCAAACGTTGGAAAGGTAATTATTTAAACGTGTAATTAAGACAACTTTTGCTAAGGCCACAAGCAAAGTTTGGAAATAATCGGTTCATTGGTAAAAAGATAAAAGTTTTTTGCCTTTTTAACATTGAAAATCCATTTATTCACATTTTAAAGTTAAAATTAAAATTTCATTACAAAATAGACTGTGCTACAATCATTCTCATGCTTATTTTATAAAAAAAAATCAATTCCCCTGCATAAAAGGTAAGGTGGTAATAAAGGTTACGATGAAATGCAGAAGCAAGAACTAGAAATGCTTCCCGCTGACTGATTAGGAATAGGTACGAATACGTAGGCACAAAACGCTTGGGTTACGTACGTATAATAACAACAGCGTTAATGTAATTTCTGTTTGATTAAAACTGTCTGTTCCGCCAAACCTAGCTTTTCTCTTCTGAATGGCAGTATTTGATGCCTCGACATCAGTTTCGTCAGCCATTTCCTTTTGTCACCGAGACTGAACACGTGCGATATGAAGTCCTTTACGGTCGAAAAGCCATTGGAGTTCGGCGTTGCAGTAAAAATGAAAATCTTCACGTTCGATACTTTTACGAGTCGCCACGGCAACACTCTGGGCACTTATAACACAAATATAGCGCATTCATTACTTTCAAGTTCTCTAGTTTTACGAACGTGAATCTGTAGATGCCGTTCCACCCTGTTTTAAGTGAAGAACACTATATTGAAGCTCTGCATTAATTTGCATTACATGGTATCTTGTGTAATTATTCTCTTTTACGTAACTCTAGGCAGCCGCTGAAACAAAAGGGCAGCGAGGAAAGCAGGAGCAGCCAGCTCTTCTTCCCAGCCACCCACTGGCCCGAAGTGCATAATATGAGGCAGACTGCCCAGATTGGACTTGTCAGCCACCTTAGAAGACACTCCGCAAAACCAATAGAAGATTAAGTCACGGTTTTCATAGAGAACGATGAACAAATATCATCATCATCACGTAACTATACTTTTATCTTACCCACCGCATATTAAATATTAAATGAGAGACAGTCGCAAAAATAACTGAAATTACATTGAGAATTCCGACACAACCACAAAACCTGGAAACATGCAGTTTTCGCTTAAATTGCTTGATAATAATGCAGTTGGAGACGGAGAAATGAAATTGTGGGAACATGTCTGTGTAATGCTCAGGGAAGACAATTTTCCAGGTTAAGCGCTGTCTGTCCTATAATAGTCTAAAGCTATGTTTTCATGTATACGGTACGGATTCGGCATTTCCGTACACATGAAAATATTTTGTATATTTCAATACTTGAAGTGTTCCTGGCGTTTCCGTTGCCGTTTCCGTACATATCCGTACACATTTCCAGCTTTCATATTCGTGCCTTGTACCCCCCCCCCCCCCCAAATGCTACCAGTATGATCTTTCGGTAGTTTTGGCGGTACTTTCCCGTGCAGCATAATATGAAAAAAACAGTGTATAAATTAATGCGAAACACAATGTTGACAAAAATAATATTTTTGCATGCCCGCGCGTAGGCTGGCCGTTTTCTGCATGTTAGATTATAAAGTGTTTCATCATCTCCACAGCGTCAGATTGAATTGTGCATTGGTTCCTCTTTTAAACAGGTTAATATGAAAACCAGGCTACACAGCCAGTCACATAATCATCATGCTTTTAGTGAAAGAAAACCTTGAATTGACTTTTTGCTACATTGTTAATCATGACGACATTTGGGGACTACTTCAATATAAATTAAGGTGACCTCGTTGGGAAGTCCAGAATTGAAAATATATGAAATAAATCCATTAAGGGTGGGTGCAGGTCCTGAAGTCGATTTTTGTTATTATGAGAAATAGACAATTTAAACTATTATAATCGAATTCAGGATGTCTGAATTAGCAGGGAAAAAATGTAAAAAAATTTGTTTGTCATATGGTTGCCATGGCAGCGCCGCCATCTTGGATTTTGAGTGACCAAAAAGTACCAAATTCAATATAGACAGGCTTCGCCAAATTTTACTGGATTTATTTGAAACTTCTCTTATGTCTTATTCAATCCAATTACAAACTTTGGACAGAAGGGAATTTTGATATCTCTGACAGATCTTTTGTTATAAACTTTTGAAAATGGTATGTAGCGGAATTCCATTTTTTCTTATTTTCTATCACAAAAAAAAAAAAAATCAACAAAAAGAAAAAAAAAATGAAAAGTTAAACAAATTTCCTGCTGCATGAATTTTTTGATTTGTTCAAACATGTTGTTAGCCAGATTTTATACCAGCTGGTCAATAAATAAAAAACTAGTTCACAAATTACTGATCAAAAGTGCAATTTCGAAAAAATCGCATTTGAAAGTTTTTTTCAATAAAAATGTTATTGAAGCGTGTTACACATGGCTAAAGTCATCATTACTGGTGTGCTGGGCCTCAACAATAATTTCCAAACTACCAAAGGCGTATGACAGATGTGTATGGAGGAGTAGAGGTTTTGATAGCGACACAAAGACGTTATTTAGGGCTAAATTTGCGGCCCAATGGCATGATTCTTGTGCCTTTTTTCTTGACCCCGCACCTTACTAAAAGGCATATTTCAGGGTTATAAACATTCAAAATTGACATTTGGTAGTAAAATAGTGTTCCTAAATGGATAAACTAACCGAAAAGTACAAAATCGCGATATCGATATTTTGAAGCCTAATTTTGATTTCAGGACCGGCGCCCCCTCCCCCTTAAGAAATTCCGCTAAATGTCTCTGTTTAAAAGTAAAGAAAAAGTATTATTATGAACAAGGCTGTTGTTATAAGTACGTACGCGTCCCAGGCGTTTTGGGCTAGGGGCGCTGACGTATACGTACTTTTACCCTGTCCTCATCCTCAACCCTAAATCTTATAGAATCTCTAACCCTGCCCCCTGCCCTTTCAACCAAAGCACAGGAGGAAAACAAAAAGAAAACATGAAGGAATAATTAGTCATAATTAAATTAAGGCTGTGGTCAAGGAGTATTTCGGGAGGAGCTCTCTAGCTCTGGAGTCACAAAAAACGTTAAAATACGTACCCCGGGGGAAATAAACTTGGGGGACGTACGTAGGCTACTTGTGACAACATCGCACGAACAACATGTTTTCGGTTCTCAGTTTCATGAATCATTCCCTTCGACTTTTTGCATATGTCGAAAACAAGATGTTTACATGAAAGACGGTAGAATTTTGTTTTCCCTGGACCTAAAAAGTGCCGTTTTTACAGCGCTCTTGTTGTTGTCGAGGAGTATGTTTGTTATTACGCATGTCCTAGCTGTTTCTCTGGCCCTTATTATCATGGCCATTATCATGGTTGTTGTAACAACTGATGTTGTTGTTGTTTCACGGGGCTCCTTATTCAGGGTGAAATTCAAGACGTGATTCCATGACAACATGAGAACGGTTGAGAGCGGCGGCTGAATGACGCGACTCCAGGTGGAAAATGAACTAACTGTCCAGCATCTCATGGTTCGTTCACTCACGTCACCCATAATTGTACCACAGCACGCCATTCCCGTCGTTGTCGTTCAGAGCGGATCCATTGGCAGGAATAGAAACGACTTATCGCACTCCGTAATTACAGGCTATTGCAGGATAATTAGCCAGGGTGGCAATGTTCCTTTGTGACAATGATGATAATAGTTCAAGATATCCATCTGTCCAGTCTAATGCGGATGTTTCTGTATGAGGTACCACACTGAGTGGGCTAAGAAGGTAGCACGGTACGGCCACACAGGCCGCGAAAGCACGAGTCGAACTTTTAAGCAGGATATTGGTAATACCCGAGACACAGGATATCGAGACAGTTCAATTCGTCAAAATTCCGTCCGTCGTCTTGCGCGCGTATCATCCATTTCAACAATGCAACAATCCTCACCACACCCCTTCATAATTGAACGAAAAAGACTAGTACCATAGAGCTCTGTGAGTAATACTCACTGTGTTGATACGCGCGCAAGTTGTGGACATATAGTGAACGAAGAAATGGTCCGTCTCGCTATTCTGTCTCTCGGGTAACGCTAAAAGCGCAGCAAAATTACCATTTATTATAACACCTCACTTGACCATTAACAACAAATTTGTTTTGTAGGCGTGTTACTTAATAATGTAAGATATACTTCTTCGTATACTTCTTATTGTATAAGTCCCATTGTTTCTCAGTAGGCAATTTTATTATTTATTCACCATTTATCATTGCCTGTCCTCGCTTTAATTTGATATCCAGACGTCAAAACGATGAAATTAAACATTAGCAGTTGGTATCAAGCGGTTTCATGAATTCTTCAGAATCGATAAGAGCTAGACTAGTCCTTGTGTCTTCAAGATAACCATTTCAGAAGCAGATTTGTTTGTATGTGGGCGTACTTGCCTGCATGTGTGTGTGTGTGGGCAAAATAATGTCAGTCTAGACAATTGCATCTTACGGATCTATGCAGTTGGGAAGTATCTTAGACTTTGGGAAGGATGGACGTTAGAGTGGGACTGATTAGTTCACGGTTTTATACCTCAAGTACTCTTGACATTTGATGTGCATGGGGGATTGGCCTATCTGTGTGGCGACAAAACTGTAATAAAGGCCTGTTTACACTGGTACGTTTTAGGAATAGAAAAAAGGAATGGGGAACTGTGTGGGAAGAACTCTCCTGGCTTTCAGTGTTTTGTTTTCCGATTTCCCCCGTCGAAACGCTGTTTGTTTACAGTTGTCCGTCATCTGAATGAGAAACGCTGCACATCGTTTGTTTTGGTCATGTTCCGAATGGGGGAAATCGGAAAACAAAAGACGGAAAGCCAGGAGAGTTCTTCCCACATAGTCCCCCATTCCTTTTTTCTACTCCTAAAACCTACCAGTGTAAACAGGCCTTAAGATATGGGAAACGTAAAGTGTGTCCGTGCAAAAGAATGTGTAGGGAAGGTAACTGCGGACTACGACAGTACTGTAGGGTGATCAGTTTGATCCACTGGTGCAGGTAATGAATCTGGACGTTTGTTCTTATTGTTGTTGTCTAATTTTTAATGATTCAGGGAAAACTGGAGAAGGCGAATCGAAGGTCGTTCAAATCTCAGATGTTAAAAAAAAAAAAAAAGCCAATAAAATCATCATTCTTCCACGAAAACGTGTCATTCAACATTGTGTACAATATCAATAAACCACATTTCCATGGGCTCCTATTATTTGAACTTATCTGGCAATGAAGAATAAAGATTTGTGCTTTAAGAGATTCTTAGATTCTTATCGACCGCTGAGGCGTACCTATAAACACATTAAGTCAGAGGAACCGTGGGTGTCCTTACTAGACAGTTTTGTAGATAATATGAACCAACAACCGGAACTGTCCAAGGTGTGGGGAAAGTCAAGGGCAATCTTGATACAGTCTAGCGCCTTTTATTTACAAATCTGCTTAGATTTCAGTGGTAGCCGATTGGAGTTGGTGATGGTGGTGGCTTTATTTGCAGTTGTTATTGTTGATGTTGTTGTTATTATTGTTGTTGTTGCTGTTGTTGTTATTGTTTGTTGTTGTTGTTGTTTTTAGAGTTTGTTCTTCTTCCGCGGTAAAAAAAACTCTTAATTGTGATCCCTGTATCTTTCCCATTGAAGTTCAGATTTTTTATATCCTCTCACTGAAGTTCTGCCTGTCCTTCCGCTGGCGTTTCTTGCTGTCTGTCTACGAATCGGTTTAACACACTAGACTACAGACCAATCAAACCCTATGTCGCCACAATATTTCTGGGTTATTGCTGCTTTTGTTTCTTCCAGGAAACAGACTCTTCAAATTAATATCACCAGGACGTGAATTTAATATAAACAATATAAATTTGGAAATATGAATTCAAAAAGTGTATAAACAATTAATTACTTAATTAACATAGGCACGCTTTAAGTTGTTGATTTTTTTTTCAAGCCATTTGTAATCAAATGCCAACAGTCTTCCTTACTGACGTCAAAATCCATGTCTCTAGCATGCATAATCTGGTTGTCACACCTGTTCAGGAATTGGGTGTGTTGCAGTTTTTGCCAGTGACCACCAAAATAGAGCAATACCAAAGAGTGGACGAATGGTGCTATCTTTTTCATATGCAACCTCGAATGTGAATTCAGAACCATTATTTTGAAGTTCAGTACCTGGTGTTCAGTATGGAATTACAGTAATAGCTGTGTTTAATTAAAGCCTCAGTAAGGCAAAACAAGGTGTTATGTCAAAACAACAGTTGGAAATAACGATTATATATATTCCAGCGAATTTTGATCTGAAGTGCCTTCAAATGTATAACGTGAACAACTACTCCCAAATTCCGCCAGGACGAACAGGTGGATTTGATTATAAGTAACATCGAATCCAGTGCAGTATTTTACTGCTGAACTTTCACAAAACACTATCCTCGATTTTAAGCCGAAAACGGATGTCATCAATAATGCACATTCGCCCACGAGTTTTCTTCCTTTTTTTTTCTTTAGTGGGGAAAGGGGGTGGGGCTGAATCATGTTTCCCTTTGAGGATTTGATGACAGCAATGCTACCTCTTCCAGAAAGAATTATCGATAGAAGAGGGAGGAAGGTGGTAGACAGCGTGGTACAACTTTGTGGTAACTAAAAGCTCTCGAAAAATGAGATTTTGCAACGTTCCAGATTTCTAGATCCCGTGTTGTGTTTATTTTGCCATGCATTGTTTGTTGTTGTTGTTTTTAATTATTCAACCAGCAGAAAAGGTCAGCCTAACTGCTTTTGTCCACAGCATCAACACTGCTTTTTTAAATTGAAACTGACGCATGAAAAAGTAAAACACTCCTTGCCTCTATAGCAGGACGAGCGGAGCGGAACGGATGCTGCGGACAAGTATACTGAGACAAAGAGTGTTTTACTTTTTCATACGTCATTTTGCGTTAAAAAGCGGACGGAGCGGATGCTGTGGACAAGTACACTGAGACAAAGAGTGTTTTACTTTTTCATACGTCATTTTCCGTTAAAAAGCGGACGGAGCGGATGTTGTGGAATAGAGTGGTCAGTCCGGGCTAAACAAAAATGCAGTTTCCTCAGCATCTTCGTTCCCTCTGTTTTATACACCCTAACCGAAAAGTGTTGCCAAACCACCGAAACACGACACCGGAAGAAGAAACTTTTTGTATAAAACACGGACGGAAACAACTGGGAGTGTTAGACCATAAAACCCGGCGTGGAAAGGTAAGGCTCGGCTTTGAAAACTGTCCTCGCTGGGCATGATATGAATAAATACCCACAACGTCATTCGTCCATCATATTTTACATTATTTTTAGGTATTTAGCTGAAAACGGCATGTTTCTCGGTTTAGTGGTTGTCTCGGAATTCTCGGTTTTAGTTGTGCAACTCGCCCCAAATCCTATTCAAATAGATGATTGTATGAAATCAAATTAAATCAGCCAAATTTATTACTTTTTGTTTTGTTTTGTCTTTGAAAACGGCAGCCAGGGTGGATACTGTCGATAGATCTGCAGATACACACAAATAAGCCTCGTTCACAACTTCCCCTCATGCCCTGCCGACCCCGCCCCCTTATACTTCCGCGAAATCCTCTCATACCAAGTGACATGGCTGTCAGCTGTCGATTTTCACCCCAGATTTCACGGCAAAAGACGGCGACTAAACAAGCAGAATATCAGTTTACGCCCATGCTTCATGCCATTGTGACTACTCTTGAAGATAACGGTGTCCCTGCGGCTCCACCAAATTGATCTGTAAACATTCCCAACACTTGTAAATCAATCACAGTGATAAGATGGGGCGATTCCTGGGAGATTATGAGTGTTTATGAGATTTTCCTCTTCTGAACTCTTCCCTGGCAACTGCTATGGTCATTGTTTACACATGGTTGCGTTATGACTGTGGGGGATGATTTATTTGGGGATTTGATATCTTTCTGAAGGGTTTGATACTTTGCCATTTTTCGTTATCTTTTTTTCTGGAATTCCGTTGGTAACTAAACAGCTGACATCCCAAATACACACATACACACACAAAATGAAACAAACAATATCCGTGACAATTTTCTTTCTTCAAAGTTGAAAAAAGTGGGAAGGATTAAAATGACATGTTGTTATCGTTGTTTTCTGCTGGTACTGGGTGAATGCTGTACATACACAGATTTTTTTTGGTCTTCCCTTTTTCTTTGAGTTTTATTGTATCGTTTGGGTATTATTTCTTATGCGAGGCTTTGCTACATACAACTTTTTCTTTCTGACAAAGTTTTTACTTTGCTTTAAGCCTTGCTGCGACCCCACAGTTTTTCTGTGGTTTTTATAATATTGTGGTTGCTAAGGCATTCGCATGCGTACTCGCTGTCACATAGAATGGGAAAATGTCTTCGATGACGTGTTTTAAGTTAAAACTAACCCCCGTAATGAAATCAGTGGAGACCGAGATAATAATAGTATTTTGATGAAGTGGGTTCTTTCCGAGTGTCGGCGCTGAGGTCTACTGCTTAACCAGTACACTGTTATCATGCTTAAAATTAAAACTTACAAAATAACCCTACGAATATGAAGTTTGACATCTTTCGAACATTTTGCGTTGCCACATATCATTTTATTTCTATTTTCTTTTTGTAGAGCGTTTTTCTCTAAATTACTTGTCTTCATAGATAAAATGACAGGGTTGTAAGAAGCGAGTGAGATCTGGAAAGTGCCATTGATGTTGCTTTGATAGTAACACATTAACCTGGCTCAATCAGAAGTCATGCACCTGGAACAATTTCTCTCCTTTACCCTGGCTTATAATTTTTTTTTTCCTTGTGTTCGATGTATCTGTATGAGAAATTGGTTATTGTCGTGTGTTTTTTTTTAATTGATTTCATTTATTGTTTTGTCGTACTTTTGTTGTTGCAGCTGCTGCACGCTTTTTTATTTTCTGTTGTTTTTAATTTTCCGTTCATTAGTTTTGAATGATGTCATTACAGGTTATTTCCAGCGCATTTTCCTGGGGGCCCCGTCAATCAATCAATCACTCAAGCTGAGGCACTGAAAACATGAAGGTTTGGCTAAGGAGCACTAAAACGGAGCAGATTGGTGTGACGTGAATTCTCAGTGTAGTAAAACGAGGACGGGCAGGATAATAAACTACCGGTAGACAGGAGATCTCCCCTGAGAACACTGTTAAGTGCGTATGTCGAAGATGGTCAGTCTTGGTAGAATGTAATTTTGGTATCAGTTACAAACAGCTTAGATCATCTTTTCCTGGATAACTGCCAATTTTGTTATCTGAACATAAAAATTTGAACAAACAAACAAAAAATAGATAGTTGTAGTAATAGTAATTGTAATAATTAACTTGTACAGCGCTCAAATCCACAAAAATGATGTGCTCTAAGGCGTTGAACCAACATTATAAACAGAATTAACATAAGATCAATTCATCATTCTCCTCACTCACACACATTAGCAAACGTTTAATCTACTCTCAGGCTCAAACTTCTGGGACCGAAAAAAGGACATCATTCAGTTTCAATGAAAACAGTCCTAAACAATTCAGTTTTGAGCCTGTTCTATTAGATAGTGATTGATGCTGAAGGGATGTGTTTGTATGTGGGCGTACGTGCCCGCATGTGTGTGTGTGTCTATTTGCCTGAGGCATAGAACTGCGTTTACACGTCCCTTCTCACAAGAGTTTTTCTTATTGAATTTAGACCCTCAACCATCCGTACACATAGTCATCAACAATATCATTATTTCACTGATGCAGAGGCAACCCTCATTAGTAAGCTGTTAACATAATGTGTCTCACCTATGGGTGAAGTATTGAAAACTCTCGTCGGGAGAGTGAGACTACACGTCATGAATAAGTCCAATGTCAGACCTTAACCCTTTCAGTGTCACAAACCTCCATGGCTGTCGCCAGCATTTTCCTAAATATGTGCCCTGAGACCGCTCTAGCGCTCAGTCAGGGGTAGGTTCGATCTATGATAAAGTATTTTGCGAATACGAATGAGCGTGTTAGAATTTCTTTTCCATGAGTTTCAGGAATGATTTTTGGGTAATTTAATTTGCCACCATGTCCCAGGGCTGTGACATCGAAAGGGTTAAAATAAAAAACGGCCGTTGTTATAAGTACGTACGCACCTTATGCGTTTTGCGCATGGAAAGGCAGGGCTCGGCTTTGAAAACTGTCCTCGCTGGGCATGAAATGAATAAATACCCACACCGTCATTCGTCCATCACATTTTACATTATTTTTAGGTATTTAGCTGAAAACGGCATGTTTTTCGGTTTAGTGGTTGTCTCGGAGTTCTCAGTTTTAGTTGTGCAACTCGCCCCAAATCCTATTCATATAGGTGATTGTATGAAATCAAATTAAATCAGCCAAATTTATTACTTTTTGTTTTGTTTTGTCTTTGAAAACGGCAGCCATTGTGGATACTGTCGATAGATCTGCAGATACACACAAATAAGCCTCGTTCACAACTTCCCCTCATGCCCTGCCGACCCGCCCCCTAATTTGCGCAAGTTGCGGGTACGAGTACATACTATCCCCATAGATCGTGGAACGATCTATGCTCTCCCTGACCCAGTCCTTCCCCTCAACCCTGAATCTTATCGAATTCCCAACCCTGCCCCCTACCCCTTCAGCCAAAAAAAAAAAAAAACAGGAGGAAAACAGAGAGAAAATCTGAAAAAATAATTAATCATAATTAATCAAGACATGGAGCATTTCGGGAGGAGGTCTCTAGCTCTGGTATCACAAAAGGCTTTTAAAATACGTACCCCCTAGAGCAAAAAACTTGGGGCCCGAACGTACTTCTAACAACATCCTAATAAAAAGACTTAAGAAAGAATAATGGGATTGGATAGGAGGAAGTGCATAAAATGGTGGGGTTTGAAGGGCAGGGGAAGGAGGAGAAAAATTTAAAAATGACTAAAACCGCCACGGACTTAAATATAGTTTAATCAAGAAATAATTTGCGTGACGAATATTTCCTTGTTGTTATCACATCCACCTTTTAGTGGTCTTGTCCACAGCATTCGCTCCGCTATTTTTACGGAAAATGACGTATGAAAAACTCTCATTGCCTCCATCATAGCGGTGAGGAGCGGAGCGGAACGGATTCTGTGAACAAGTATACAGAGGCAAAGAGTGTTTTACTTTTTCATACGTCATTTTCCGTAAAAATAGCTGAGCGGATGCTGTGGACAAGACCACTCAATCAATGGGGAGAATTTTTTTTTAAATGAAGGGAGTCCTGCTGTAATTATTTGGAGTACGGCGGTGGGGTGAGAGTGTATTCTGTAACGTAATATTCGTGCAGGAAATCCAAAAATCAGTGAGGCCCAGTTATAATGTCTTATCGGCCTTACTACAAAAAGGCTGGTCCGCCAGGTGCCACATCCTTTAAATACCGTAATAGTTGTTACAGGCTGACATAAAACAAGCATCTCACGGACGTTTTGTTTACCAGTAACGAACAACACTGACTTCTGTCTATACGTATTCTTGGTTTGCTTAATGATGTAACTGAACATTTGTGTGACATAATGACTTAACTTGACGTCCACTGCTAGGCTTATTGTCACGCGGAACTATTTCACCTTATGTAGCAAAATCAAACAGATTCAATACATTACTTAATTACACAGACCCAGAAATTGCAGTCCTAGACAGTTAGACTCTTGGCAGTGAATTCTGTTCTGCTTTCATGCAATAAATATGTGGCAATGTAGGTTTTTATCTATGATGTTCTATGAAACACATGTGTTCTACTACCTGCGTGACTTCTAAATAAGGGTCGTTTTGACAAAATATTTTGTAAACAATTTATTTTGATGCGAAGGTGGTATAATTGGTTTTCAATATTATCACCAAGTTGTGCAGTTCGCGGATTATTTTATTGTCGTATTTTTTAAGCAGACGACACAACTTCACAGACAGACACCACTTAAAGCGTTCTACGCTCTTCTTCATAGAGCTTTTGTTATCGTAAATGCAAGATGTCTACACCAGCTTTGGCTGTGGATAATCTGCACTTTTCCATTGTCAAATTTCACTAGAAAATCTACAGAGTTCGGTACTAAAAAGGGAAAAGAAAGGAACTTTTGAATGAAAAACAAAGCCAGAAATGTCGACCTGCCGAAAAGTTCAAGACGTATGTGGACACTCTGCAGACGAGATTCTGCAAAGGAATAAGATAAAAGAGACGAAGTAAGAGTGGTGTCAATTCGTGCCGAGGAAATTAAAGTCATAGAATAAAATCAAGTAGACATCCCCGTCAGAGCCCCGCACATGTATCGCCAAATCGTCTCGGGGCCGGATAATCTCCTTTAGTGTCTGACCTAATTAAGCAACTCAACACGTGTGGGGGGCAAATTAGATCTCCGTGTTGACACTTCAAAGTTGGAGCGAGATCCGCGGATTTCTTGTGATCGCTGGACACGAAGAGTGTGACGTAGAGGAGAACTGACGTGCGTAAAATCTTAAGGATCGGTCTCGGGGAGAATGGTTATTTTTCCAGTGGGAGTGCAAGTTAGGTCAAACTGCCATGTCACAATCTCACAGGCTGAATAAAATTAATTATGTAGTTTTCCTGGCAGCTGTCATAAAACGTGGCAGTTACAGTTATAAACGCATGTACTTTGGCAATGTGCCCAAATAATATAAGAAACGTGTGCTTAATGAAGACTCTTTTTGTCATTTTTTTACATCTTTTCGTGTTATCAAATTTGAAATAATAAATTGTTACTGTGAGTGACCCGAACTGCTTCCTTGTTGTGGTTCCTTAAAACCACGAGGATGGGACTGCAAAAAAAATTATAGTAATATTTTTCTAGTTCATGGGAATTGTTGTCACTCCCACTAAAACTTTACGCTGATTTTCTGCCTTCAGTTAGGTACCCTTCTTATTTTCATGAACCGGCGTAAGTACCGTTTAGATGAGCTCATTTTGCAACCCTTGACACTATAGCTACTCAAAATTGGGTAGATTTCAAGGCAAGGCAGGCAGCTCTCAACCATAAGGCCATCACGTCCTGCTTCGGTTTGATCTTGGAGTGTACAGTAAGTTACCTAAGTCCCTCTAGTTCATCTTTCATCATAAGTTAAGCTGTCCTGGAAACGATTAAAATTACATTTCATTAGGCCTTCTACTTTGAGTTAACACATTGCTCAGTCTCTGGTCTCTACATCATTATTCCTGTAGACTACCATGTGATTCCCAGATGCTGATAAAATTTACTAAGTTCACTTGGACAGTTAGAATCAGAGAAGTATAAAAGCTTCTTTAAGTATGTACACACTTCTAAATTTTTCTATCCGGCAAAGTGATTTGACATTGGTGGGGTATTGCTAGGAATTAACAGTGGCAAACAATAAATCCTGCCTTTTTGAGAAGACAAAACTACTGCAGCTATCAAAGACATGTGATAATTAGTAGATCTCCAGAAGAAGGTGAATAGCAGTTACCCGTTGCCTCATCAGCTTACATTCTCACTGGCGTTTTAGAAAGCCACGGTCAAGAACTTTTTGGGGGTTCTGCTGTTGTTGTCTGGTATATCGCAAAGTAGCTGGATGTGTTAAAATCTTCATCATATTTGTAAAACAGCGCTTTGTACCAAGTCTTTCCGTCATTTTAAAGCAATAGTGGCAGGTTTTATAGGTAAGACACAGAGCGCATAGAACGCTTCATGACTCTACGCCGTGCAATTAAAGTTCTTCATTTTAACGTATATTATTCAAAATGGCAACTATCAACTCCAAAGAACCTTTGGCTATCTAAAAGCGCTACTCATGTCAGAGCAATGACAGGAATCTTAGGTGCCACCGTTATTAGTTTACATCCCCCACTGCTGAATTTAATTTGTTTGAGTTGCATGAATGTGTGTCCACGTTTTATTCAGAAACTACAACAGACGCCAAAGACCAATATATTCTGATTCAGCATAATCTAAGATAGGTTTCAATATCACGCATTTGAACCGATGACAGGCTGTTTAAAATGTAGTTGTTGTTTTTTTTTTTAATGCAAGAGTGAGACAAAGAGCAAAATACTGTGAAGGTCGCCAAGCCATTAGCCTGCGACATAATATTGCTGTGCAGTACAAGTCCCGCACACATTAATGCGCACCATAGAAGAGGAGACTGGAGCTGGTGTGAGATCATAGAGGAGTTGTAAAGAGCTTCACTGTAGGTTATTGAAGAAAAGACAAAGAAGGGGGACACGGAGGAGGAGGGCAAAAAGGAGGAGATGGGAAGGGGAAAGAGGAAGAGAACGGGGGAAAATAAGAGAGAGAATGGGGAAGGGTAGAGGAGGTAGAGAGAAGGGGTGGGGATTTGATGGAGAGGAGCGGGGGTTAGGGAATGAGAGGAAATGTGGTAAGGGTTTATCACTAGCATTGTCGGGTACCTCCTGTGTCTCGGGTACCTCTGCTAAGTAAGAGATGAATCATGAATGCAGTTTGCATCTGAAGGGTAGTTGTAAGTATGTGACTCAGAATTGATATCGCATTTAGAACTTTGACTTGGGAGTCAACGGATGTAAAACAATACTGCAAGACACATTAACACGAGTCTGCAACACTTCACTATCAAAATCAATTAATGCAGTCATACCTATCACCAAACTGGTCCTGTCCACAGCATCCTCTCCGCTATTTTTTTGCGGAAAAATAACGTATGAGGAAGTAAAACACCCTCTGCCTCTATAGCGGTGAGGTGCGGAGCTGAACGGATGCTGTGGACAAGTATACAAAGGCAAAAAGTGTTTTACTTTTTCATACGTCATTTTCCGCAAAAATAGCGGAGCGGAGCGGATGCTGTGGACAAGACCATTGACATACATAATTTTATCTATCTAAAGCATCGCCCATGCCATTTATGTCGCAGATAGTATTCAGTTTAAAACTACGTTATATTACAGACATTATACTACTTATATATCTAAATCCTTCAACAAATCACAGCCTTCATATGTATTCAAATGTAATGTTTTGTCCCTTGAGAAATGTGTAATCATGTTCTGAACAAAATCTGTGGGGTTATGACATAAAAACTGGGGGGGTGGATGGGGAATTAGCAGATGGAGCGGGCGAGTTGAGGAGGGACATAACCTTGTTGCCAGGATGTGAGAGGACCGTGAATGAGGGGCGGGGAAAGGGGGTGGAGATGGTGAGGGAGAAACGAGCCGAAAGGATCAATGATGTACCGCAAGATGAAATAATATAGAGGCTGTAGTCTTTTGTTTTGCATCTGTTCCAGGAAAAGCCAACATTAATTTTGATTATATCTATTTTTCGATTGATTAAAAGGTAAAGGATGAATCCACGATACCTGGGGTCAAAAACCAGATATGTATAATTTTTGGCTGTTGTCAGATCATAATTTAATCCGAGCCACAGAATACCGAGACGGACCATTCCTTCTTTCACCATAATGTCCACAGCTTGTGCGCGTACAAACACGGTGAGTACTACTCACAGAGCTCTGTGGTACTAGTCTTTTTCGTTCAGTTATGAAGGGGGTGTGGTGCGTATTGTTGCATTGTTGACATGGATGGTACGCGCACAAGCCGGCGGGCGGAAAATAATGAATTGGTCCGTCTCGATATCCTGTGTCTCGGGTTTAATCACCCGAGACACAGAATAGCGAGACGAACCATTTTCTTTCTAACCCTATATGTCCACAACGTGCGCGCGTATAAATCGGTGAGTGCAACTCTTTTTCGTTCAATTATGAAGGGGTGTGGTGCGAATTTTTGCCTTGTTAACATCGAGAGTACGAGAGCAGGACGACGGGCGGAATAATGACGAAGAGATTGGTCTCGGTATCCTTAAGTCTTGGTAATTACAAAGCCAAATAGAGAAAATCCTGAGTTGTGTTCACTAGGCCACAAAAGTTTCTATGTGAAACCCCTACGGTCCCCTAACAACATCTCGGCCAGATTTCATCGCCGCAGGAAATGGCTTTGCTTAACCAGTTAATGTAAGGTATAACATAGACAATTGGAGCCTCTGATGTCAGGTATGACCGTGTATATCTATGTGTGGACAGGGTCAAACTACTTTGGACCTCAGTGACAAGACTAGGATTAAAATCACAATCATTCATGTAGGGTTCTGTTTACCTACCATTGGAATGCCCCCCCCCCCACGCACGCCCCCCCCCCCCCCACCCCAAAAATCCCTCCCAGACGGTGATATTAAACCGTGGATACATTGAAAATTCATTGTGGAATAAATTCTGCATTCTAAACAAGACTGATGCTGCATTTCAGTCAGAATTATTACAAAAGTATCAGTGCCGTTAACACAAGGCAGAGTTTAGGTGTGACAATTTTTTGCCAATTTCGAGATTTGCGTATTTTCTGTTGGAGAGCTTGGTGGTAAGGGCAAGAATTCTTGACAAGAATAAAACAAGTGTAGTGATCTGCCCTTTTTCATACATAATAAATGAAAATATTCTGGATTTATTATAGTGAGGACCAAATCAAAGAATGGGTGGCAGCAGGAAAGAGTGGTGAAGTTGGGGTGGGAGTTGTAGCATAACCCTAAGGGTAAGAAATACGTTTCCTGGACACAGTAGACTAGAGGCAAGGTGCTTGTCTCTCATGCCGAAGGTACCGAGTTCGAATCCCAGTAGCAGTCGGTTCAGTCATGTTGGAATTTGGGGGGGGGGGGGGGGATGGTAGGTAGGATCGAGCACCTAGTCTTCTCGGATGAAGACGAAAAATTCGGAGGGCCCGTGTGCAGGTTGCGCACGTTGGCAGTTGAAAGTCGAGAAGAGCAGGCCGAACAAGGCCGGTGCCCGGGGCAAAATTCTAAAAACACGAATCCCTAGCACAAAAACACGCGGAAACAAGAACAAGAAAAACAAAAACGAGAAAAGTGAGGTGTAAATGCCAGTGGCAGCGAAACCTCTAAATGTTTATGTAATGACCTAAAAACAAGGAATATCTAGGTTTCCTACAAACATTCAAAGCACTCAGAGACTTTTTCGTGCGCCAAAAGCAAAATTTCAGGAAATTACCGACCCCTGATCTCCTGATTAAAGTTACTGAAAACTACCAACTGAAATATTTACAGTGTTGAAATGGGTTCTGCCATGGATAATACATAAACCATGACGGTCATCGCATGCCCGATTTCACATGGAAATTCGGTGAGCAATGTGTCAGAGAGTCAAAATTAAAGGACTGCTGTGGGAAAACTTCTGGTATGGCTTACGTTGAGAATAATGGGTAAAAATGCATTTTATCCTCCCCCCCCCCCCCACCAACACACAAAAACAGTGTTTAGCATCGATTACTTTGATTACAAAATGCACCACTGCTCCTTTATGAAAACCATCTATAACTTGCCCATTTACATCATAAGCAATCGATACCAAGTAATGAAAATACCCTTAACAATTTGGGGGGGGGGGGGGCTAAACTGCACTTTTGCCATTTAATACTTGAAGTGTCGAGTAGATCTTTTCTTTACATAAACCATAAATTGAGAATTACCATGCAACTGACTTGTTTCACTTACTCACCCAAAAATTATAATGTTGACCATGATGCTTGCAGTCGGCACCATTATCGGTGATCAAAATGTAGTGTCTGAAATGCTGTCGAAAGCCGGAGTGAAATTCAAATTTTCGGAGAAGGGCAGGTCTTGTGACGTCAAGTGAAATGAAGCAACCGGTGAAGTTTGAAAGAGGAAAGAGGGAAATTGTCTGCTGTGAAACTCTCGACCATAGTTCTTGTTTGTTCCCACTCCACTTTTCGCACAGCGGAGAAATTTGACGTTAAGAGTTGTGGCTTTAATATTATGATAAGAACTTAGTCTAAATCGGAACTGTGAAACAGCTTGATAAGTGCCACAATGCATTTTAAATATGTGTCAAAGCGTGCATTTGTTATATCTCTTCTAAATACTTAAAGATCTCCAATTTTCAGAAATTTAATGTAGATGGAACAAACAAGATCTGGGGTCCCAAAATGATGACAAGATAAGAACTATGACAATGACGATGATAATAGTGATAGAAGCCGGTAGATACAAAGGCTTTGTAGTGTAAACTATTTCTGTGATCAGTGACAAACTGTGTGAATTATTTTTTCTTATTATTTTTATTTTCATTTTATTTGACGTTATTTTTTCATAGAAACCTAGGGGATGCTTTTTTCAGTAAGGTTTCATAATGTCATGACTGCCGATTTCAACCTGATCCTGACTCAGTCTTGCCTTTTCTGGCTCCAATCTCAAAACGCTGTTAAATACTGGAATGTAAAACAAATCTGTTCATAGAGAAAAGTTAAACAATATTAAAAATTTTGAGTAATTTGGCCTACCTTACTTATTAAATAAACAAATGAGTAAATTAACTTTGAAATTAATGTGAAGCAGAGCGGGAGTAAGACAATGTCTCCAAGAAATTCAATACAAGTGAGACGTATCAAGATGGCCATGAGAAATCTGTGAAATGGGTTGTAACCACTGACTTGAACCAGTTAACCCGTCCTATCGGCTGATATCATCAGATGGAAAGAGCTCACACACTGTGAGCCTGAAGCCTCGGCTTTCAACACTGAGCTCTCGTTATGATGTTTCAAGGCTCTGTCCTTTTCTTCTTAAGTTAACCTACAGTTATCTCCTTTCTATGTTAAGCTAAATTTATCTCTTTGCTATGTTAACCTACAGCTATCTCCTTTCTATGGTAACCTACAGTTATCTCCTTTCTGTGTTAACCTACAGTAATCTCCTTACTATGTTAAACCTACAGTTATCTCCTTTCTGTGTTAACCTACAGCTTTTATCTCCTTTCTGTGTTAACCTACAGCTATCTCCTTTCTATGTTAACGCGCAATAATCTTCTTTCTCTGTTAAAATGTAGTAATCTCCTTTCTATGTTAACCTGCAATAATCTCCTTTCTATGTTAACCTTCAGTAATCTTTCTATGTTAACCTACAGCTATCTCTTTTCTATGTTAACCTACAGGTATCACCTGTCTGTTAACCTACAGCTATCTCCTTTTCACCCGAAGGATTTTATATTGACAATGGCCGCGATGACAGTGATACAAAGCAAAGACTGCATTTCGATGTTTTGCCATCTCTGAAATTGCGGACTGTGCTGAGAACCCCAGTCAGTATCGAAAGATAACGATTATATCCTGAATTTCTCCACTTCAAACCCTCGAACAGTTTCTGTGCAGAGCTACACGAAGCCTTTTACGCATCCCAACCTCGACATTGATTTGGCTGCGCCCAGATTTAGCGGGCGTGTGCTAATGACGCTGTAATGCAATCAGGCACAATTGCGTTACCACTTTCCCTGACCAAGAACCCCAGAACTAATGACGAATACGGTTGGCGTTACGTCATGAAAAATTAAATTGGCAGCTGTCGGTGGAGCTCTTCTTGCCTCTTGCCATTTTATATTAGTACAATGTCTGCATTGTTAAACGCTGGGCGGAGAACGGTTCTTTCAATTTACGTGTCTGTTAAACTCTGATAGCTGCAACAAAGAGAATGGGATTTTTCAGGCCAGTTGCCTTGAACTAATGGGACATTTTGTGTGGCTAGGTTATTTATGAAGATGTCCATAATTAGGTTAGCTTGAATTTTTTATTTTTTTTTGTCTGTCACTGTTGTTGTATGTGTGTCATGCATAAGAAAGTAGGCAGAAAGCCAGACAGGCAGATGGACGGACGGACAGACAGACAGACAGACAGATAGACAGATAGATAGATAGATAGATAGATAGATAGATAGCTAGATAGATAGATAGATAGATAGATAGATAGATAGATAGATAGATAGATAGATAGATAGATAGATAGATAGACAGACACAGATAGATGGATAGATAGATAGATAGACAGACAGACAGACAGACAGACAGACAGACAAGCAGATAGATAGATAGATAGATAGATAGATAGATAGATAGATAGATAGATAGATAGATAGATAGATAGATAGATAGATAGATAGATAGATAGATAGATAGATAGATAGATAGATAGATAGATAGATAGATAGATAGATAGATAGATAGATAGATAATCAGGCATTCTGGAAGAGAGGAGCTGGTGGGAATGTTTCGTCTAGGGACAGATTTTTGTGTTATAAGATACAACATTACCATTATAATGGTATTAAAACCTATGTTAGAGAGAAGGGGTTATATCTATGTGTACGTTTGAGCCAGAAGATTGAGACCAGTAAACTGCAATGGCCCATTACAGAAAAGTAAAAAAAACAACCACTAATTCTCTTCACTATTATTGAGCCCAGGCTGTCACATTTGGACGGTAAGTGATTGGAGAGGCTGTAACGGGGAAAGGTCAGTGCTGGAGCCAAATAGATAGGCATGAATGTCACTGTTCTGGGACAATTATAGTGAACGGATCTGGAGGTTGGGGGGGGGGGGGGGGGCAGCGGTGTTAGATACTATTGTGGTTAATGACAATTGTCTGGGGAGAATTTTTTTCTGTTAATGATTATTTGGCTTGGTGGGCAGCCCTGTAATTGATTGTCGTTTGGGTGATAGACTTAAAGTATAAATTAGTGATTCATTGATAATTTTAGTTACTAGATGAGGTACCCGGCATTATCCGTTGCATCTGTCTCTCTCTTTTGGTCTACAAAGCTTCCCATTATTCTACAAACGTCATGCGCACCGAGCACTACGCACTCATCTCTTGTAGGGAAATTGAGCGCACGGAATTGAACACGTATTAATATCGTTTCCGGTGCGGTGGCCTTATTACAGACAGCCAAAACAAAGATCATTGGTTTGTTTTTACATTTTCACTTTTTATTTAAACCTGAAACTTGAACCAACACAATCGGTCCAGACAAAAGCGATTGGGCTGGGTACATTGACACTTAACAAAATTAATTTTTGTAATTTTTGAAACTGTCATTTAGACTGTGGTGTCGAACAAAAAAGGGCCCAAAATTGCATCACAATGAATTACTCCCGCTACAATTTTTTTTTATAAGACTAGATGAAGTTCCCGGCATTATCCGGTATAAACCTGTGAACCCACCCTTCCATCTCTCTCTTTTTGGTCAAGAAAGCTTCCCATATTTTACAGTCGTACTGCAGGTTTGATGCGCACCAGAGCACTACCCACTCATTTCTGGTAGGGAAATTGCCTGCACCGAACTGAACACGTATTAATACATCGTTTCCGGTGCAGTGAGCTTATCACTGGGAGCCAAAACAAAGATTATTGTATTTTACGTTTTTGCGACTTTTAATTTAAAAATACCTGAAACGTGAATCAACAAAATCGGTCGACACAAGAAGGGATTGGACTGGATTCGTTGACACAGGAAAATTAGCTTTATAATTGTTGAAACTGTCATTTAGGCTCTAGCGTTTAACAAAAAAAGGGGTCAAAATTGCACCACAATGAATTACTCCCAACGCTATTTTTGTTTATAATAAGATTGTCTTTAATAATAATAATAATAATAAATTACATTTATATAGCGCATTTCCAATAAATGCTCAATGCGCTTTACAAGTAATAAAAACTCATTCCTCTCTCTCCCACACTCCCTCTCCCCACCCCCCACTCTCTCTCTCTCTTCCCATCACATTCTCACTCCTTCTATCTTTAGCTCTTTATTTTCCGAGGTTTCGCTGCTCTTGGCGTTTACACCTCATTTTTCTTGTTTATATTTTTCTAGTTCTTGTTTCTGTGTGTGGACTGTGCTAGAGACACAGACTACATGTAATATTATAGTAATAAATTAACCAGACTAGAAACACGAGCTTCGTCGGGCTGTGTCGTTTCTTACGGAATTTCCCGAGCGGCGGCCCTATAACCAACATGGCCGCCGCTCGGAAAATTCCGATTCTAGTTCTATCTGCAGTAGAAATTTCTTTTTATTTGTCAAGATTGGTTGTACATGTATTAATTTCTTGGTGCGGAACCAAACTTCCGCGTTCAGTAGGCGCGTCAAAATGGTGTCGTTCAAAATTGTAGCTATGCTGAAGCGTCGGTCGTTACCGTCAACCTAATGTGGCGGATGGTTCATGACCTTTCACTGTTTTGTGACGTCACACAATGGGATCATCCAGTCTGGGTATTTTATTAGTCTGTGGGTAGGGATTAGTTTTTTAGAATTTTGCACGGGCAGCGGCCTTGTTCGGCCTGCTCTTCTCGACTTTCAACTGCCAAGGTATCTTCAACGTGCGCAACAAGCGCAATAAATTTTAGTTAGTGTTTGTTTGCTGCTGTTCTTAGTCGCTTGCTGTACAGCCTAATATTTTATGAGGTCACAGTAAAAACAGCTGATAAATTGCAAAAGCTGCAATTGGTAGACAGTACAGACAGACAGAGACAGACAGACAGACAGACAGACAGACAGACAGACAGGCAGGCAGGCATGTAGATAGATAGATAGATAGATAGATAGATAGATAGATAGATAGATAGATAGATAGATAGATGGATGGATGGATGGATGGATGGGTGGGTGGGTGGGTGGGTGGGTGGTTGGATGGATAGATAGATAGATAGATAGATAGATAGATAGATAGATAGATAGATAGATAGATAGATAGATAGATAGATAGATAGATAGATATATAGATAGATAGATAGATAGATAGATAGATAGATAGACAGACAGACAGACTCTATTGTCGCAGAGTAAACTATTTACAATAAAATCAGAAACAGACATGCGGGGCAGTGGTGAATGAGGCCTCAGACTTTCACCCGCTCCCTACGATTCCATCTCCCATGCTAATGTATTAGGAGAATGAATAATGAAATGTCTGAGGTCGGACGTGTTCCGGTGAATGATCTCTGACAATTCAATCTATCATTTTATCACCTGTTCATCAATGTTGAAAGAGCACTTGTCATTTAGATCTTGTGACAAATCCCTGCAAATGGCTTTGGCCAGGCCAAAGAGGAGAAGAATGAAAGGGGGAGGGGGTGGGGGGGGTGGGGGTTGGGGGGTGTGACCTGATCAGCCTATCTGCTTTTTGTTGTTGTTGTTTGTGGTTTCTGCCTAGCACAGACTAACACAGTTAGTAGATGAGATCTGTGAAAACAAACTATGGTGTGATTTACCTTAGACATTAACATTTCTATTGGAAAACTTTCTTGGGGCAGGTTATGTCTCCGCCCCAAAAAATGTTCCATTCATTTAAGAGAATCAAATTTTCCTTTCAGAACAACAATGTTGATGGCTGATAAGGTGATATGACAAAACACTAACATGAAAAACCTGCATTTACAGACGTTGGGGGACAAGTTGGTCTAGAAGCCAGCGTGCTCACTTCTCATCCAGAAGCCACCGGGTTCGATTCCCGGTCGGTGTATGCATGTTGGAATTTTGGGGGGGGGGGGGGGGGGGAATTCTTGACCCTGATCCTGTGGTAGATAAGACGGAGCACCTAGTCTTCTCGATAAGGACGACAAACGTGAAGGGCCCGTGTGGACGTTGCATACGTTAAAGACACGCTGGCAGTTGGAAAACGAGAAGACCAGGCAAACAAGGCAAACATTTTTTTATGTTTTTTGGAAATCCTAACACAAAAACATCAACTAGAAAAATACAAACAAGAAAAGTGAAGTGTAAATGCGAAGAACAGCGAAACCTCCTAAAATAAAGACCTAAACAAATGTAGAACCTTACAGAACCTTACAGAACCTTACAGAATCTTACAGAACCTTACAGAATCTTACAGAATCTTACAGAACCTTACAGAACCTTACAGAATCTTACAGAACCTTACAGAACCTTACAGAACCTTACAGAACCTTACAGAACCTTACAGAACCTTACAGAACCTTACAGAATCTTACAGAACCTCACAGAATCGTACAGAACCTTACAGAACCTTACAGAACCTTACAGAATCTTACAGAACCTTACAGAATCTTACAGAACCTCACAGAATCGTACAGAACCTTACAGAACCTTACAGAACCTTACAGAATCTTACAGAACCTTACAGAATCTTACAGAACCTCACAGAATCGTACAGAACCTTACAGAACCTTACAGAACCTTACAGAGTCTTACAGAACCTCACAGAATCGTACAGAACCTTACAGAACCTTACAGAATCTTACAGAACCTTACAGAACCTTACAGAACCTTACAGAACCTTACAGAACCTTAAAGAACCTTACAGAATCTTACAGAACCTTACAGAACCTTACAGAACCTTACAGAATCTTACAGAACCTTACAGAACCTTACAGAACCTTACAGAACCTTACAGAACCTTACAGAATCTTACAGAACCTTACAGAACCTCACAGAATCGTACAGAACCTTACAGAACCTTACAGAACCTCACAGAATCTTACAGAACCTTACAGAACCTTACAGAATCTTACAGAATCTTACAGAACCTTACAGAATTGGAATGTACTTAGTCTGTGCATGACTCAGTGATAAAAGATAAATGAATAGGTAAGTACAATAATTCAGAGAACAGAGTAAAAAGTCATGTGCACACGTTTATAAAAATAAGTGAAGGGATTTAAAGTGAATAAATGGATAGAAAAAGAAAAGAAAAAATAACATGGATTAGAAAAAAAAATATAGAGAAAAAGAAGAAAAAAGACAGGTAGAAAACAAAAGTATTAACACATATGAAAGTACGTCGATAAGTAGGTCAATAAATACATAGGTATCTGTAAGGATTATCCTGGAGATGGGACTCACCTAAAGACTTTTATTTCCCTGTATTGCCAACTATTGAATTCTGCCATATCGGTTGTTTTCGACCCTTTTAGGTCTTTGCCAATATCAGCTGACGGGTCTTATAGAGTCATGTTGATGTTTTCAATCCGAGTGGACATGGAATGGAACAAGGAACTGCGTGAACAGTGAAACCTTTAGCACGGTAAGGGCAGCATAAATCTGTTGACCTGGCAATCAAGAAGTTGATATGTTGGTCTAGAGGCTGCTCGCTTCTCAAGCCGAAGGTGCCGGGTTCGATTCCTGGTCGGTGTCGACATGTTGGAATTTTGGGATTGTTCTAATATCTTCCTGACTTTGATCCTATGGTAGGTAGGATCGAGCACCTCGTCTTCTCGGATAAGGGCGGAAAACTCGGAGGGCCCGTGAGCACGTTGCGCACGTTAAAGGTACCTTGGCAGTTGGAAATCCAGAAGAGCAGGCCAAACAGGACTGCTGCCCAGGCAAAATTCTAAAAAAAATTTATCTCTACCACAAAAAAAAAAACACAAACCATACACACACACACACACACAGAAAGAAGAACAAGAAAAATGAAAAGAAGAAAAGCCAGGTGCAAATTGCAAGAGCAGCCAAACCTACTAAAATAAAGACCAAAACACAGTCAAAAAATTGAAATTTGTATAGTTAAACTTTGGTCCCATTTACATTATAACGAAAACGCGGTGGATCACCAGTATTGCTTAAACCGGGTGGAATTTATCCCCCGTAAATGTGTGTTTAGTCACTGAAATTGAAATGCATGTAACTTCCATCACAACAATAGGAAGAGAGAAAATACAAAAGGTCATCCAGTAGCATTAAACCGCTATAGAAATTAATCAGCCGAAGCAGTTCAGGCGATGAATTCTGTTTAGAGCTTCGATTGCATCAGGCAGTAAGCACATAATTGTTCAGTTCTGTGTGTTTGAAGTGTAAATGTGGCCGGTGATACATAGAGGACTTTGAGCAATATTTGGCCATGCAAAACATGTTCATCCTCTCTTTGGCGTAAACATAGTATAGGCTCAATTCGCATCATCACCATCATCATCATTTTTTAAATGCTTTTCAAAGATTGTTTGCATGATTCTTCTGTGTATTTTGAATTGGCCGTCAGGCCTACAATAAACTTGAACTTGAACTTGAACATCATTATCTATATTAATAAAAGTGAAACTTTACGACAATTGCAGCGCGCCTTTCGCTACTCCTCTGTTAATGCTGATTTGGTGGCCCTCATATTTTATACAGCGCTTGGTATAGACCGTGGTCGTGTCCCCGGCACAGAAAATAAAAAAAATAATTAACAACTCGCAGAACGTTTGTATCAGTTTCTAGGTTGCGACACACTGGCGTTCGGTCTATTTTTTCGGCAAATGTAATTGGAGCGGGAGTAATTCATTGTGGTGCGATTTTGACCCTTTTTTTGCTCGATGCTACAGCCTAAATGATAGTTTCAACAATTATGATTTCCTAAGTGTCAACTCCAGTCCAATCGCTTTTGTATCGACCGATTATGTTCATTCAAGTTTCGGGTATTTTTAAATTAAAAGTCGTAAACAAGTAAAATACAATGACCTTTTTTTTTGGCTTCCTGTAGTAAGCCCACCGCACCGAAACGATATATTAATACGCGTACAATTCGGTTCACCAGAAATGAGTAGGTAGTGCTCTGGTGCGCATGAAATCTGTAGTAAGACTGTAAAATCTGGGAAACTTAATAGACCAAAGAGAGAGAGAGAGAGATGGAAGGGTGGGTTCACAGGTTTATCCTGGATAATGCCGGGAACCTCATCTAGTTTATTATAAATGAAGTAAGGCCTCCAGTGTAGTCAAGAAAGGCTTTTTAAACTGCTGGGCCTTCAATTCTACAAAATATCGTATTACCCATAGAAAGACGTAAAGGTGTACGTGGGCATATTTTGAAAGGTCTTGACGTTCGCTGTAGTTTTAATACTCGCGTTGATTTTGAGCCAGGAATGATTGAACAGAAGAAACTGTTCCGACGTTTTGGGCCGGAAAAAAAAAACGCGTTTTCTTCCAGGAGAATTTAAAAAGTATGACAGGAAATTTCGTTCTGCGCCTACACATTGGTGATGGAAATTCAACTTTAAAAATCACACCTGTGTATTCCCCGAGTCAACGATCCTACTAGTAATAATTATAGACGCGTAGAACAGAGTTCCGAACTGGAGCACAGTACATTACTCGTGTGATTCGCTTGATGCAAGGTCCATGTACGTATCATAGCAAATCACAGCGTCTGTATTTACTTACATGCTTCTTTATTAGCTTCATCACGCCGAGTTGATTAATAGATTTTTAATAATTCCAATTAATCCTCTCCTACACTCACCCATCTAGAAACCCTCTCACTCACACGCTTATCACTAATGCAAATGTGGGTGAGCATACGTGCAACTCCTTCAATTTTTTTTTTTTTACAGCCATCCATATATCTACCGGCCTTCTAGTTCTAGAACCTTCAGGATATCGTTCAGTTTTTCCCACCAGACAAAATCCTCATCTATCTATCTATCTATCTACATGTGTGTCTGCCTGTTTGTTTGTTTGTCTGTCTGTCTATCTATCTATCTATCTGTCTGTATATATATGTATGTCAATCTGTCTGCCTGTCTATCTTAAGATAGATAGATAGATAGATAGCTAGATAGATAGATAGATAGATAGATAGATAGATAGATAGATAGATAGATAGATAGATAGATAGATAGATAGATAGATAGATAGATAGATAGATAGATAGATAGATAGATAGATAGATAGATAGATAGATAGATAGATAGATAGATAGATAGATAGATAGATAGATAGATAGATAGATAGATAGATAGATAGATAGATAGATAGATAGATAGACAAACAAACAGGCAGACACACATGTAGATAGCTAGAAAGATAGAGAGAGAGACACACACTTCCCTATCTATAAATATAAATCCATTTATTTTGTCAATTCACTTTAATTTTGCTGTTTTATCGTTTAATTTCTGTCTTATAGTATGTTATGTGTGTGTATCTATGTATACCGTGTATGTCAAGCAGAGAGAGAGGGTGAGAGAGAGAGTGAGAGAGAGAGAGAGTGAGTTGCAGATGGAGAGAACACGACTTTCTGTAAAGCGCCTAGAGCAAACGGTTTGGATTGGGCGCTATATAAATGATTTTCATTATTATTATTATCATTATCTATCTATCTATCTATCTATCTATCTATCTATCTATCTATCTATCTATCTATCTATCTATCTATCTATCTATCTATCTATCTATCTATCTATCTATCTATCTATCTATCTATCTATCTATCTATCTATCTATCTATCTATCTATCTATCTATCTATCTATCTATCTATCTACCTGTACTCTTGGTCGTCCAGTTGGTAATCTGTGATAGTGTAATATACGTGTCTGCCAGCAATTCACCCGCAGGTCCTTTCAGGTTTGACATCAGGTTTAACCCATCTGCCGCCCTATCCCTTGTACAATCACCTGTAACCGACACCCAAAGTGAAAATTGTACAGAGATTATAGTGCTTTTGTATTCTGAAGTTTAATACGACACGAAAGTATTATCATGATATTAATGCCAACAGCATTTGAGGTATTAATGACTCCAACGTAACTGCCATGGGGTCAGTTTGTTAGAGAGAGCTACTGATTCGGTGTCTCTCAAGCTGGCCAGAGAAGCAGGGCCGGATTTAGATGAAAAGAGGCTCTAAAGTATTCTAGATGTGAGGCCCCTCTCAATCCTCCACCTTCACACCTAGAGGAAGATGGGAGTGGTTTAAATAATTTGAATAACACCAGTATTATGTAAGAAAGGGCTCCGCGTGTCGCAAACTACTATGCAGATTGGCCTGAGGCGGCCACTTCCCCCGGTCCACTTCAGCCTACCTAGCCTAAAGGTAAATCCGGCACTGCAGAGAAAGGGGAAGTCCCATTAAAGGGAAAGTTTTGTTCCTGTCACTGGTCCATGCCCAAACCTCAGCTATTATGAATGATGACGCTCGCTATCAAATAAGTGTTTTATTTATTATCATCACCAAAATATGCAGTCAAAAGTTTGTGGTGTAGACATGGACTGCCTGTTCCTCTCACTTGTAGGACATGAGATTGGCGTATAATATTATTGTTCATTGTGCTCAGAGCAGTTTTGGTCTCTCTCTCTCTCTCTCTCTCTCTCTCTCTCTCTCTCTCTCTCTCTCTCTCTCTCTCTCTCTCTCTCTTTCTTTCTCTTTCTCTCTCTCTCTCTCTCTCTCTCTCTCTCTCTCTCTCTCTTTCTCTCGGAATTGTCTTCTTTGCGTGGCGTGTTACCCTTCCCATTCTAAGCCAGCGAAACAGAATTTTAAAATGCTTATGCTTATTCTCCACTTATACAGTAAATTGAGTTCTGCGAAATTTTATTCCTGTCACAGGGCTGGGGTTACAAAAGCATTATCTACAAAACTAAATAAGTAATAGTGCAAATTTGGGACAACACGTGGAGTTCTAAAAATCCTGCCGTGTTTGTTAACCTTCTGCCGCCCCCACTTAGAGACTTAGCGAGTCTTATCCAAAACTAATGAAGCAGGCAAATCTATTTTAAACTAGTCAAGTAAAATGCAAAAATTTCATTTTAAAGAAACAACAACTAAATTATGTTATTTGTTGGAAATATCGCTGGTAGAGAGCAAAATTGTTGTATCTCCAGTGATTTGAATTGGGGTTCATAATGGTAATACTGTAATAATGACAAACTACTTCTTGCAATTTTTTGGTTATTCCACTATATTTAACCAGTCCCAAGTTACAGAGAAGCAGTGTCGTTGTATCTCTCTTAAAAATGAGATCATTGAGACCAATGTTGTGGTATTTCCGAGGAAGCTCCCGTTATTCATATCACTGGAGCTGCAACAATTTTGCTCTAGGCCCGCGATATGGACGATAGGCGCTAGAGTTTTAACTGACAGTCAAGAGCTCAGTGCTTGTAACGGAAGTGTAAACATCTGAAGGCGGTCACACAGACTCGTGACCATTGATTTTGCTGTCACCACGCGATCTTGCCTGTAGACTTCAGTCCTCATTCAAAGTTCTATTTCTCCTGGTCAGTATTTCGGAGATTTTAGCTACACTTTCTGAGAGTTAATGACAGCTTGTGTAATGTTAACATCCACGGAGTAAATAAACCATTCCCTTCAGACTTCAAACACGGTAACTACATATCGAGGGGTATTTGCCATTATTATTGTTGTATGCGAAATTTTGCCGATTCGGAGGTTTTGTCATGAAAGTGGATCTCTCACTCCTATTTCATTATTATAAAAACCACAGAAAAATTCTGGGATCGCAGAAAGGCTGTATGCAAAGTGAAAAAAAATAGTTATATTTAGCAAAGCCTCGAGTAAGAAATAGGCCTAATAGTAATACTCACACGATGCAATGATACGCAAACTAAAAGAGAAGACAGAGAATGGCCTATATTTTTCTTTTTGCCACATTTTGACCAATTTTATCATGTATAAGTGTCGTTCCAATCAGTTAAAAACTTTTCGAGATATATGTTTCTCACGCAATATGTTATGTATCTTGGCCCTTTTGCTGACAAAAACTTCAATCCTCGTTTCTCGAAAAGGCTAAAATGCACATACGAAAACCTGGCAAATACGCGACGATACAAGTGGCCAAAGACAGATCGAAGGACCGCCATGGAAATAATGAGCATGGAATCCGCCCTCATATAATGAGATAATTTTGTCTTTTTCACATTTAACGCTTGAGACATTTGATGCCCGTCTATCATATCATAATTGTCCTTTTTTTTTTAAAATTTCGTCAGCATTAGCAGGAAGGCAACAACAGTAGCAGGAACACCCGCCGTAAAATACAATATTATTATGTTTGGTAAACAACTTATGCTAATGAATGTTGAACTTGGCACGTAAAACCGTAGTCTTATTTTGTTGAAGGTCTAAGAGTCCTCTTTCACAGTTACAATGTCAGCTTACAATGTGTATAACTTCAAATGTGGCATGGAAGGGCCCAAACTATGCTGACGTTCTTGTATCCATACTGTCACTACAATTGTTTTGGCAGTTGTACCATGCGTTTTACGCAAGGGACGCATACGTTTACGTAACTAACCTATCCTAACCCCGACCTTATCCTCAATTCTAAATCTTATTGAATCTCTAATCCTGCCCCTTACCCTTTCAACCAGAAAACGGGAGGAAAACAAACAGAAAATCTGAAAGAATAATTAATTAAGGTTGTTGTTAGGAGTATATACTGGGTATCTCTACCTCTGGAGTCATAAAAGGCTTTAAGATACGTACCCCTAGCGCAAAATACTTTGGGTACGAACTTACAGGTAACAACAATCATTGTTTTTCACTGAAGAGTTCGCGTCTTAGTACGAAATCTGATATCAAAGGAGGCGATGGTCGTATACATTAATGGACGAGACGTCCACAAAAACACAGAATGTGAATTTACAGCCGCTATAAATAGTGGTAATGGTTTCTTTACACGCGACAAGTATTTGGAGACAATTTTAAACCTTTTTCTACATCTTCAGATGGCAGTGAATTACTGTGTTTCAGATGTCAACAAACTCGGATTATTATGTTTAATTAGAGCTGTGTCACAGTACCAGTTCAGATCTGTTCACTTTTCTTCTTAGTCTCTAACAAATGGTAGAAGTTGGTCATGATGATGATCGGCTTGTTGTAATGAAATAGATGGAAATTACTTTGATACCAACACAATGATGGATAATCCATCCACCCACCCGTCTGTCTGTCTGTCTGCCTGTCCTGTATGTCTGTCTGTATATCTGTTTGTCTGCCTTGTCTGTCTGTTTCGTGGTTTTTATTTATTTTGTTTTGTTTCTATTTCTAACGTTTCCGGCATGATATGATATGCCTAATATTGCACATGCATGCAATTTCGCTAATAATAATTATTATGTCAGTTCGGTGAACCTGTCCATCAGCTATGCTAATCTACTGTGAATATTGTCATCCCATGGCACTAACCGCTGTCATGACTGGCAGATCAACTCATTTTATACCACTCCAAAGGAAACAAACACTCATGTATATCTACACTCTCTTTCTGACACTGAAAATGAATACTCCTGTACTGATCCCACATGACACTGGTATAGATAACTGTGAAACGGTCGATGAAATAGTCAAAGCCGGTTTGGAGCTGAATCCGTCATCTGATGGTTAGGCCTAGTTTTCAACAATGAACCGTGGTATGCGCAATATAGCTGATGAACTAAAGAATTCTAATTCACCGAAACTGTCTATAAAGTTGTCTGTCTGTCACATGCATCTCATCAAGAACAGGCTTCAAAATGAGAAAAGGTTGTTTCAATGTTTAACACAAAATCATGGCCCACTTCCAAAATTTAAGATCTTGTGGCTTTCTGGTATGCAAATGTTGAAGCTGCATGCTTCTGTGCAATCATGCTGTATAGGCCCGAAGAACACAGAAGTGTCTGACTTGGAGCAAAATTTACCCGTGCTGTGTGTCGTGTATCAGATATTTTCTCCTCTCAATTGCAAATCTTCAGTAATCCTGGCGAGATTCTGAGACCAGCAAAACCAAAAATAAATAAATAAATAAACTGCACATTAAATATTCGTGTTCAGCCCTTTCTTCTTTTCGGTAATAACTTTTCGACATGTTATCTGATGCAAACCAACCCAAGAGATAATTCCTAACACAAAACAGAAATTACAGGTTGATATTTCTTAACATGGCCTCCGGCTTTCTCCTCACGAAACATGAGACGTGAACAAACAATTCAGGGTCCGAAAATTTTTCAAATTTTTCATTCCAGGTTTCCTGCAGCGCCTTCTGTTGTCAGTTTTGATTGAAGACAACATGAATGATTAAAATCTTCATGCATCTACGATGTAAATCAAAGAATACAAATGCTGCGTTCCGAAGCGAAGTGATAATGTTCACAAAATGGTTTTGATATCTCTTATTTCTCGGTAAAAATATTAATCCAGTATCTTGACGCTATGAATCCTTATTCATTCAGAAACGGATTTACTAAAGCTGCATGTGATAGGCTCAAAGTGCAGACTAAATACAGAACGAGACATGATAAAATAATCATCTGAAAATCTGACCAGATGGCCATTCTGATTCCAAAAGTATATTCCGGTCCGGTACATGAATTGCACGTCAGCCGCAGGTTTTCCCCTGGAATTAATCAGCATGAGAAAGTTTCCGATTTACTGTTGCTAACATTAACAAATGAATCCTATATGAAACACTCTATCCTGACCCTAACCCTAAAATAGCTTCGAAAAATAGAATGAGTGCCTAGTGAACTGCCCTAAAGCAAAAATGACCAGTCTCCAAATTGCAAATCAAACAACAAAAAAATTGACTGATCAAAATTTTTTCCAAACTATGCCAAAATAATTATGTCTTTATTAAATTTGTAGCTGCCAATTTCAGTGAATAGCAGGCTATCAAATTATGTCAGTTTTGTTTACCAGGTGTGGCCGGCCAGAGTTTAGCCTCGACTCCGATGTTTAGTATCTGATGCATGGCAAAATTTCTGCTTTCAATATTGTAAGCTCGTGTAATTCTGCTTATTGACGCTGTCTCCCCATTCCCTCCTATTCAAATGAAGATAAAATTTAATGCGAACAACACGCGACTGATTAATTAATGCACGTTAGTATTCCATCAGGTCATTGCTGTCCAATTATTTATGGTGAAAGTTTGCACATGCGTTCAAAAACATATTTTTATACCAACTAAAAACGCCTTCCATATTTGGAAAAGAAAATTTCTACACTGTTCTCATACAGATTACATATCTATTGCTATGAAATCTATACATGTGGAATTCTATAGTCTACACATTTATAGCATTAGTTTCTAAATATCTATCTCTTTCAAAAGCTTCGAACGAGTGACGCAATTATCGGAATGGTGCAAACAGAATTTTGAATCAGGTCGCTTTTGTGAAATGTTCATTCTCCTTTCACGCATTGTACACCCACTTCTAACATATAATTTATTCATCGATCGTAATTTGTGTGTGTACACTAATTGAAAACAAACAAATATCAGCAAACGGTAATACAACTACAGGTCAGAAATTGTAGCTGAGTGCGGTGTATAATGTGCTGTTGTGAAAGAATTGTTGCCATAGAAACTCCGCCCGACGCTGTGCGTGAACACCAAATATTGTAAAACTGTGACAGAAATTCGATGGAAGTACACAAATCTGCCCCACAGCAACTGGAACATGGTGTTCCGGGCCCCCTTGAAGGGGCTACAAGACATGACAGATCCGATAGGTTTTACACGAGTTCATTATTGATATGTCTGGAAGATGATGTGTACTTTATGTTCCTGCTTTCCCAAATAAGGTGCGGCGAACATGAACCGTGGCATCGCATTTTTTTTGTCTTAAAGAACACCACAAGATGTTAGTGGGGGGGGGGGGGGAGGGGGAAACAATGATCTGGACTTGTGATAAATGAATATTGTTACAAGTACGTACGTCCCCCAAGTTTTTTACACTAGGGGTACGTGTTTTAAAGCCCTTTGTGTCTCCTCCCGAAATAATCCTAACAACAGCCTTAATTAATTATTTTTTCAGATTTTCTTTTTGTTTGGTTGAAAGGGTCGGGGCAGGTTAGGGATTCGATCAGATTTAGGGTAAAGGATAAGGACGGGGTTAGGGTTAGGCACGTATATTATACGTACACGCCCCTAGCGCAAAACGCACGAAGTACGTACGTACTTATCACAACAGCCGCGATAAATTGCCCCACTTAATAAGTAGCGAATGTGCAAAAAAAAAGAAAATGAATGTGCAGAAATCATGAACGGGGATCAAATAAACCCTTTTTTTTTTGTCTGGTTACTGGTCCCTTGGCCGGGCGTGGCCTTGGGGGGGGGGGGGGTGTGCTGTGCCGATGGACACGCCCATCCCTCCCCATCTAGGTGTCGCTTATGTGTTGATTCCTCAGTTTCAGCGGCGTTGCTTTTTTGGGTCCATTCAGTGATGCTGTCGGCCTAGTTCTTCCTCTTAGACAACGTTACAGTACCAAATACAGCGGCCTCTCACATTTAAAAAAAAAAAAAAAAGTCAGATATACAATCTGCATGTGCCCCGTACAGCACAGTGCCAGATAGCTGGACGTACGGCTTTACACTGAGTCTTATAAAGCAGTGTATTAGTTAAATGATTTTGGCGATTTTAATCAATTCATTCAGTTATAATGCTTATAGCCTTAGTTTCATTCAATTATAATGCTTATAGCATTAGTAATGCTTATAATGATTCAACGGCATGCACAGGAACCGCCAATAGAAGATTAAGTTGTGACGGCATGCTATCTAAAGGAATGTACATGGACAGATGATAGTTGCAATGCACTGGTTTACTAACTTAAAGTCGCAAAGAACAACACGGTCATTAAGAAAATATGCTAGATGATAGGCGCAGCATTCTTCAGTTTTGACTATCTGTACTCAAATGCTTATGTATAGAAATTCATATCCATCTTAAATGACAGTCATCATCTCCACCCTGTTTCATCAAATTTCTAGATCACACGTGAGCAACAGAATAATACACATCAAAGCAAACAAAGGAAGATACAGAAGATGGTTTTTGTCTTCCGCAATTCACCTCAATAAGACTTTATGGCTAGATATGTGCCACATTTCACTAATGTTTTTTACCATGTCACTTCATGTATGCCTGTTACTGAGTGTAACAGCTGAGGTTGTTCTAGCACGTTATAGTAGGGGGGAGTTAGTTGATCTAACTACAACCCTTTAGAAAACGAAACTACTACAGCTGTAAAATAAATAAACACGAGATCCGACGATAGATTAAATAATACTAAAGTTTAATAACTGTATAGTGAACAATAAATTACGAGGAAGACACCAGCGAAACTAAATATCTACGCCACACAAAAGGAAACTCACTTACTCACCGACCAACCACTCACACAGGTCTATATATATAAACATTCCTACAGAAAGTTCCCGAAATAAACGTTACCTTTGCCCTCGCACAAACTAACCAATCACGCATCAATACGTCATCAGGTTACATCACTCAAGGCCAAATCTGGCGTAAACATTCGTATCCACAACGTTATCGAATATTCGGGAACATACTAATATTTACTGAACGAGTCAAAACACCTGACAACGAGCGAGCGAGGAAAAAAACTACTCACTAGAAAAGAAGGTCAGGTCACGGAGTACAGTACACTCTGGCGGTTGTCAACAATAAAATGGAAAAAGTAGTGGACACATGCTCAGCCACCAGCACAACAACAAAACCGGGGGAGGGCAAGGGGTAGCCCGCAGATGCTACACTGAGTTTATTGAGTTATGATATATATATACGTTTATGTAGGCCCTAATGATGAGTAGGATGTGTATACCATTAAATTATGAGTTCTTAAACGCTCTGTGAGAATTTCCCTCAAGGGATAATAAAGTAATTTTTGTCTTATCTTGTCTTATCTTATCTTATTAGGTAATGATATGAAGTTCTGAATAAATAAAGGAATGGTTAAATTAACACACACTCCAGCTAGAAATAGTAACGTCACCTAAGGTCACATTTTTGTTAAGATTGTGCTAACGAAAGCAGCACAAACTGGTTGCATGGACGATAAATCAAGCCTTGTTGCTAACCATTTTAATGCAATAAATTAGCAACAGATGGTTATTGACAGGTACAAAAGGCCACCAGCGGATTTGGCATTAACAATCTGTGACAGCAGAACGACAATTTCCGTATGACAGAGGTCCCAACAAATCTTGCCTCTTAAGGGAAAATACTGAGGGGGGGGAAACACGTCTATTTAACTGCCTGCGAAAGAGAAAACCGAGGAAAGGGTGCGGTGGGAGAAGGATAAAGAATGCGTTCAGGCAAGTCTGTGCTCCTTATGCTTTTGCTGCAATTTTGATCAGTTGACTGAAAACAGAAGGAAGTTTTGGGTGGCCGCTGTTGTAATGAGGTTCAAACCAACGAATTCGTCACTTCTATGAATTTGGCCACGTCTACAGCTCAACAGAATGAGTCACAACCTTTTGATTTACAGTGCAATATTTAAACAAAGACGATGCAGTCACGATTATTAGAGCTCTTAATTCCCCCAATTTCTGATGATTAAATAACTTGTTCTTTCATTTTCAATTTCTATAAATAGTGCAGGGCATTTGAGATTCACCAAAAAAGTGTATTTAGGTCTTTATTTTAGGAGGTTCGCTGCCCTTGGCATTGACACCTCACTTTTCTGGTTGTTTTATTACTTGTTCTTGTTTCTGAGAGTTTTTATGGCAAGGGTTAATTTTTTAGAATTTTGCCCGGGTGGCGGCCTTGTTCAGCCTGCTTTTCTCGACTTTCAACTGCAAAATGTCTTTAACGTGCGCAACGTGCACACGGGCCCTCCGAGTTTTTCGTTCTTATCCGAGAAGACTAGGTGCTCGATCCTACCTACCATAAGATCAGGGACAGGAATATTTCCCCACCAAAAAAATTCAACATGCCTGCACCTAGGGGGTATCGAACCTGGTACATTCGGCATGAGAGGCGAGTACCTTGCCTCAGCTCTAGACCAATGGTTCCCCTTCACCAAAGCAGTAAAATTGCAAGAGGATAACGTGCGCAACTTTACATTGTAGGCTGAATTTAATTCTGCAAAGTCTCTAATTTGTTTTTGCAATGAAAAACGCCAAAACTTTGAAGGATGGAGAAATCATTATGCCAGAGAACCCCAGAAGAGGAAATGCACGTAATTGTGTCGTAAAATATTCATGCTATAGGATCGTCCGAATTTTTATGCAATTAGGCCGGCATGGGTAAGAAATGAGGGCATGGGCAGTACAAAAGTGTCTGGTGGCCGTGTCCTGCTCTTGTTGACGGCCATCAAACGGCCGTACATTGGCACCAGGAAAAGTGAGAACATACGTCACATTTAAGAATAGGCTCAAAACTGAATTGTGCAGGACTATTTTCTTTGAAACTGAATGATGTCCCTTTTTGGTCTCAGAGGTTTGAGCATGAGAGAGGATTAAGTGCTTGTTAATGTGTGTGAGTGGGAGAATGATGAGTTGATCTTATGTTAATCTCATTTGTAATTTCAGTTCAGCGCCGTTGAGCACATCACTTTTGATTAACTATACAAGTTAATTATTGCATTATATTATTGATATGCATTATAGGAGAATTCTCATCAGGTCAGCGCTTTGCGAAGTCTTGAAATTGTTGCCCTCGTTGTCGATGTTTCTGGCAGGTATCCGTTCTCGCATTGCCTAACTCCACTCCTGAACACTCAGAGGTGGTGTGGTAATAATCTTTCAAAAAGTGACAAGATTAAAGAAAACCTTAAAGTTTTAAAAAAGGACACTTACCTGTAGCCAAAAAGTATCCATATTTCCCACGACGGAGACTGAACAACCATCAATTACATTTTTCCTGGGGAATCACTGCTCAGCCTCTTCAAAGAATTATATCCATGTAGCAGTCAAACACAGCAACTTTATGGTATACTTTCACGGAAATCTATACTTTTGAAGACATTTCCATAACTACAACAAAGAACGGAATGTTTTGTTGTTGTTTTTTTATGATTTGTCGTGGTGTCGTTTTTTTTTTTAGGTTGCTAGAATTGTAGTCCACTTAACATCATTTTTGTAAAGGTAATGGTGTCAGTATGTGAAATACTGTAAACTGATAAGACACAAACAGTCAGGAATTTGAGCCGTCCAGCCAGTTAGTTTGAGTATACGTCGAACATCGAATCTCCAAAGAACATCCAACTAGATCAACACAGTGGTGAACAACAATGTATTTGAAGATTTTAGTAAACTCTCACGTGGCCATGCACCGCAGAGTTGGCACGGAGAACAGTGAAAAACATGCAGTTTTCACATCAACCCGGTTTACCTGATGCTCGTAAATCGAACACAAAATTATTATAATGTAATACCTACTGTGATCAGCTTCCGATCAATTACTGTTTATATGAAATATTATGCTGAAGTCAGAGATGTCAGTGAAGTTTACAGTGACTCAAGGGAATGATCAAGTTATGGCGAGATTTTCACAACACCAGCAATACACACTGCATGTGAGCATTCCATTCAAACCTTGTTTGAGGACACATCATATTTAACCATTCACAGAAAAACATGGTGCTTGTGGCTGATAATGACCGGGATATAAAAGTGACATTTAATGGTCTCGTAAATAAGAGTTTTATACGCATCCTTCTCTATTTCAAGAGCCAGTTTATTATGAAAATAAACAATCAGAAATAAATTGTAAAACAATATTTAGTAGAGTCGTCAGTTACCAACTCGATTAAAGCTCATGTTGAATTCACTATAAAAGCCATAAGACACCCGATCATTGTTCGTACCTACATTTAACCTAGTTTTGAGATAACGGAATGTAAAAAGTGCAAATGAGTGCAGTTTACTAAAACTACAAACACACGACCAAGGAAATACAGATTTTCTTAATGTTGTTGATGTTAATGGTGCACTTACTCATTGTGTTTCCTGTCTCTGGCATGTCCAACATGTTTGTTTAATGTTTCCTACAAACTCTTGAAACTGGCCAGACCAAACGGTCAGTTTGGCTTGCAAAGATCTTAAATAAATTGACATTGTCTGGAAATGTTGAAAACACAGCATGCTTGCATTTTTTTTAGACCTAGAATGAAGTTCAATATTGCCTCGTGGATTTTGGTTTCGTCACCGCTTGAGGAAATTTAGTGCGAGTAACGGAATCGTGATTGATATCAGGATGAATTACCAGTTTTCAATGAAGAATAATTCCGGCAGTGGACCAAGAGTGTGCAAGTTTTCAGTCGGATGGCAGTTTCGGACAGGGTACGTCACAGTATGTGTCACGACACCATGAATTTTAAAGTTCACCAAGTCACACAGTTAAGCAACTGAATGCCGAAAGAAGTAACCACAGGAAGCTCTTCTGTCCAGCAGATAATATATCAAGTGTGATGGGTGAAAGCTCTCTGTCAGTCAATGTCACAATGAAATGTGTGTTTCTCAGGTAAGTGCGATAATCTCTTTATCTTGCGAGCCGCCACTTGAAACTCTTGTCCTACTCCTATCCTGTCTGGGCTACACATCGTGGAAATTATGACTCGCACTACTTCGCGTAAGTAATAGACGATAATTATTTTTGACGATGGGTTAAAGAGTAAGAGTAAATATAACCTGTATAATAAACGATTAAAATGCAGATTTTGTTCAGTGGTATAGTTTTACTCGCCATTTTTATGATCCTAAAACAACTACATCTGTATTCCAACGATGATCTCTAAATTTAGCATTACCTATCTGACTTACAAGTTTTTTGCTGTTCAATTGAGTACACCTTACTAAAACTGCGTACAAACACACGACCAAGGAAATGCAGTTTTTGTCAATGTTGTTGATGTTAATGGCGCTTACTCATCGTGTTTCCTGTCTCTGGTATGTCCAACAGCTTTATCTAATGCTCACTACAAACTCTGGAAACTGGTCTTACATTTTGATGGCGTTTGAGCACAGTTGATAATTTCATAAACATATGAGCGCACGTGAGTATGTGCACGTGTTTATGTTAAGCGTATAATATGTAACACACATCCTCACCATTGTACACAGGATCATGACAGAATTGTTTGACCATCGTAACTTACAACAAAGGTTACCAGATTGCAAATCCCACTATTTGCTCTACATTGTTTTCATTTTCATCAGACAACAGTTCTAACAAAACTGCCGCCTGGTAGATACTAAGGAGTCGTTTAAACACGAAAGTTTCACCAAAACACTTCATCAAATAAAAGTAATTTTCAGTTACCGGTGTATAAAATTTTGCGACACGGTGGAGGTAGCTAAACTTCCATAGCTCTCAAAAGTTAAGATAATTAATAGCCGTGTTTTCATGTGTACGGAAACGGCAACGGAAACTTCAAAAGCTTTTCAAGTAGCGAAACAGAAAGAATGTTTTTATGTGTACAGAAACGCCATTTCCGTACATATGGAAACACTCTTTCTTTATACATGTACTACTTGATGGGTTTTTGACGTTTCGCTTGCCGTACACATGGAAACACAACTTAACTCTTCTAATAATTATAATGGGAATATTACAATCCTTAACCCCCATGCAGCCTCCAAACAGTGACAGTTTTTTGGCATTTTTCGCTCAAGATCTCAATCTTTGATACCAACAAATGAACAAGTAATGATTTTGTCTTTATGACCTACTGCTGTCGCAGCGATAATAAGCACTGTGGTCATGTCTATATCTGGATAGGGTCCCATATTTCATAATGATAGATTTGCGATTTCTGACGATCGTAAAATTTACATTACGGCTTCAGCTTTAATGCGACTTCTTGCGAAAATTCTGTTATTTTCTCGGGACACTTTGCTGAAATTTTATGCAGGTGGACACTCTTTTTTTTTCGTTGTGCCGGGAAGAAAAGTTAGCTTTAATAACCATTACAGTAAGTTATAGACCATAGACATAAAAGATTTTGTTCAATATTCTAAAGTTGCATTAGTTCTTGAAATATGAGTTTATGCTCTAAAAAGAGACAACATACACGAAAGTTGATAGCTTGTAAATGGCAATAATTACATGGCTGGCGTGCGGCTATGATTTCTAAAGTGATAATATGGCATCTTGTCTACTAAAGAGTGGCACATAGCCCTTGCGCCAAGCTACAAGGGCGTGTTCTTATCCCTGAATGTGGGACTAGGAAATCTGAGATGGGGCCCCCTATAAGATGGGGGCTCACGCCACGTTGTGCCTGGATCAGTCTGCCACGGGTGTACGAGATATATAATTTGCTACAGAAATTCTGCTTTATGTGCTTATAATAGCAAGCGATTTAAAGTTGATTTTAACGGAGTCTCGTTATGACTTGGAAAAATATATTACACATGTAACGAAATTAGATCTCATCAAATTTTTACTGCCGAACTTTAACTTTCCTGCCCCGATAGCATTAGTGCTAGCATACACCGACATTTCAGTACTTACCTACATGCGGCAGACCTAAGCCTCTATAATCTGTATTGACTTTCTGCCATCCAATTCTGCTGGTTTGGGGTGATGTTTTGCATTGTATGATGGTACACGTGTCGCATAAAAGTACACCCTTCGTCCAACGACCTGGTGTTGCGTCATTACTCACCCACCAGTGCATTGTATCAAAATAATTAAAAGCAGATGGGAAGAATGATTTGGCTGTGGCGAGGCTGGGGGGGGGGGGTGGCGGACGAGAGAGAGTTCTATCATACCGTTTCCTTTTAAAATCAAATTATTACAGAGATCAACACTTTGGGGGGGGGGGGGGGGAGATCGAGGTTGTTGTTTGTCTTTTTTGTAGTTGTTGTTTTATTTAGTTTTGCTTTTTTTTTCTGATCGTGAAATACGAGTAAAATTGCCTCTGTCAATTTGAATTTAAAGTAACTATATGCCCAGTGTTAACCTATTTACTGGCTGCTTAGCTCTTACCATTAAGCATCAATTTGCTGAGTTTCTGTTTTAAAATGTGGCCTTCAGCGTTTAAATACAAAAAGATTGCAGAATCAAAATCGAATTATAAAGAAAAAAAAAGTATTAAAATCTATCATCTCTCAGGGCAAAAACAGATCTGTTGAGTATTTTAAGGATCTAGTTGATGTGGTCGAAAAAGCAATCGCTATCATTATCGTTTTCCTGCTCATTTAACATTTTCTTAAGATTGTGACTTTTTTGTTGCTGTTGTTGGTGGGTTTTTTTTTGGGGGGGGGGGGGGGGAGGGGGGGGCTGGGGGCTAATGCCGCACTGAATTTCACGCCATTACATTGAAAAACAGCTCATTTCATTTGTTACCCACATAATGTTTGGGTTTGGGTTTTTTTCCCTCCTTAAAATCATATGACAGAATCAGAAATTCTTTTCGTTTTTCAGTGGCTGATAAAACTACGTAAGTTATAAATCAGACATGAATGACTAAATTTCAATTCCAAAGCACTATGATAAATATGCGTAAGACACTTTTTGTCTTCTTCACAAGGATTTTCTTACCTCTGAATCCGCTCTTGTTTTTTACTGAGCGACTCAAATCTTTATCCACATCCTGCATTTATATTAATATTTATATTAATATATCGTCGTCTACGCCTGCATCAGAATTCTAAAAACCGATGCTGTATATTAATCCTGAGTGCAAGTCGGAAAGGCAAGCAGCAGATACATGTATTTGATGTCTTCAAATGCCTGTCTGTTAAAATGTACTCATGTAACATAGTCCAAGTTTTATCTGCCAAATCACCCTGGATAAACACCAGTCAGAATCGCCACGACCGTGTGTCTATTTAATGTTTAAAGGGTTGTCCAAAAACACGACTGATTTTGTTAGTCCATTCAAATTTCGAAGGCTGTGTTATCAATCGTGCGGAAACGGAAACGACAACGTAAAAAAAGAAAGGGTTTTTCCATGTGTGCGGAAACGGCGTTTCAGTAGACCTGAAAATATTCTTTCTACTTCACTAATTGAAGGGTTTTTGGTGTTTCCGCTGGACATGAAAACACGGCTTTAGAATTCATGGCCTCTTCCAGGTTCTCAGTTTTCTCTGACAAGTGTATCATTTTATTGGCTTTATGTCCACGGTCTCAGTAAATGAAGACAGCGTTGAGTTGTAGCAGCCCGGGGGTTTTAAACTGGAGAACAAGTCATTAAGATAGTTGTAGGAGAGAATATAGTGCTCTATAAAATCAAAGCACCGGGCTTATGATTAATCCTTGCTTTCAGTGTGGGTACTTTGAATGTTTTCTGTTGTCTCGATCTAAACAGTGTTGAGATACGCGTGGTTCTGTGTGTTCAGCACTTTGAGCTGGTCCTTTGTCAAGTTGTGTCAGAATGAGAGCGTGTTTACTGAGGTACTCGATTTGAAGTGGGCAATGCGGAGGAGGGAGTTGGCTGGAGTAGGGTGGAGGTGTGTGTGTGTTAGATAGAGAAACAAACTGGATGACCAATAGAAAGACTGCGGGGATACCCAGAAGTTGAGTGGAAAAGAATGAAAAAAGAAAGAGGGAGAGAGAAACATGAGATTTCAACACACATAAAAAAAAAAAAATGGACGTACGTGTTGGGGCGGGAGGGGGGGGGGGGAAGAGGGGTTGGGGGGGGGGGGGAGTCGGTACAAAATAACATTAATTCCTTTATGTTTTAATGTAAATTCAGACGATTGAAATGATACATAAAATTATACATTCATTCGAATTAATATTTTAAACAGCAAAGATTTGATTCAAGTTTCAGTTGAGCAGTTTTTGGAATTACTTAAGACTTAAAAATTCTGCTGTGGTATTGTATCATTTCTGGAGTTCAAGGTCTAATTTTCCTTGCGGCTGAATTAAGATTAGCATTCAAAGTGTAAGTGAGCAGTTTGTTGACACTGGTAGTTTCATTATAGGCCTATCGCACTCGGCACTTTCGAGTTGAAGCCAAAATAGGTGGATAGTGACTTCCCGGTCCTATATCATGAGTTTTCGGCATAAGCAGACTCCTAATCCATTTCTTTATGCCTGGGCAAAAGGATTTTAATGAATTCTGCCTATAAATGTGGTTTTTTCCAATTTTTCTGATCCAATCTAGTCGTCTTATCACCAAAAACAATTGTGCGCAAGTCAAGAGGATCAGGAATATTTTACGGATTTTTTAATGCAGTCAAAAAGAATGGAAAGCCCTTGCTGTTCTATACCATTTTATATGTCATTTCCAATGCTACAATGGACTGCAATGCTGTTTTTCCCACTGGTGTGCTCTTTGTAAAACTAGGTAAACTTTAAGCGCGATTTTCTCAAAAGTGACTTCTTTTTCTACCATGCCACCTTGAAATAGCCATAATTTGGTCAATTTTCAACACTTTTACACGAAATAAAGTGCATTCTTCTCAGGACAGTTTGTACTGTCACAGTATACCCTTAACTCAACTTTGAAAGAAATTGGAATGTGGACCTTTTCCCTGGAGAGGCTCACATACATGTATATAACTGCCGGCAAATCTCGAAACATTAGGATCACAACTGTCTATTTTTCTAAAACCAAGGGTGGCAAGGAATACATGTATTTTCGTCGGCTTTAACTTGCTGTCCTGTATGCGTCCTGCGCTCGTCCTACGCCCTGTTAGCTACAAAGCCCCAGACATTGAAATGGTCGAAATAAAAATTTTAAAAAACGGGCAGTGGACAGAAAACATAATTATATAACTATAACTTCAAGCCCTTGATGGGAAGCTGGAAAAAAATAAAGCTATTGCCCTCCAATTAAAAATAAGAATACAAGTATCATTCCAGACACAGAATATCGTCACGAAACATTCTCTCTCCCACTACAATTCCACAAATTCCGCGTGTATAAATAAGATGAGTAGGCCTACTAGTTTTTTTCATTCAATTATGAAGGGGTGTGGTGTTTATTGTTGCACTGTTGACATCGGTTATACGCGCGCAAGTCGATGGGCGGAATATGACAAGTTGATTTGTCGCGGTATCCTATGCCTCGGGTATCATCTGTTGTGTTCAAGCTTTGTTCATCATCCTCGTCTCTGCAAAACCAGTGTTTGAAATAAGATCCGTAGTCACACAATGTTTGAAATAAGATCCGTAGTCACACAATGTTTGAAATAAGATCCGTAGTCACCACTGTTTGAAATAAGAACCGTAGTCATTTCCCGTAGTCACACAATGGTTGAAATAAGAACCGTAGTCACACAATGGTTGAAATAAGAACCGTAGTCACACAATGTTTGAAATAAGAACAGTAGTCACACAATGGTTGAAATAAGAACCGTAGTCACACAATGTTTGAAATAAGAACAGTAGTCACACAATGTTTGAAATAAGAACCGTAGTCACACAATGTTTGAAATATGAACCGTTGTCACACAATGTTTGAAATAAGAACCGTAGTCACACAATGTTTGAAATAAGAACCGTAGTCACACAATGTTTGAAATAAGAACCGTAGTCACACAATGTTTGAAACAAGAACCGTAGCCACACAATGTTTGAAATAAGAACAGTAGTCACACAATAGTTGAAATAAGAACCGTAGTCACACAATGGTTGAAATAAGAACCGTAGTCACACAATGTTTGAAATAAGAACCGTAGTCACACAATGTTTGAAATAAGAACCGTAGTCACACAATGGTTGAAATAAGAACCGTAGTCACACAGTATTTTAAATAAGAACAGTAGTCACACAATGTTTGAAATAAGAACCGTAGTCACACAATGTTTGAAATAAGAACCGTAGTCACACAATGGTTGAAATAAGAACCGTAGTCACACAATATTTTAATTAAAAACCGTAATCATACAATTTTTGAAATAAAAACCGCAGTCACACAATGTTTGAAATAAAAACCGCAGTCACACAACGTTTGAAATAAGAACCGTAGTCACAGTGTTTGAAATAAGAACCGTAGTCACAGTGTTTGAAGTAAGAACCGTAGTCACGCAATGTTTAAAAATCACTTTTTCAGCAAGACTTTTTTTTATTTAAAATCAATTCTCTCAGATTCACTTTCCTGTGACAAGGACTGTTTCTTCTCTGTGGTCTCCACGTGTAAACCGACCAAAGTAATGGAGGGGAAGAAATCCATGAAATGCGTTGCAGATTCTGAAATTTTCGTCCTGGTTCTGTCCCATATCATTTTTTCTTATTAAAAAAACCTGAGATCTTAGGCAAGACTGTAGATTGTGAGAGAGAGAGAGAGAGAGAGAGAGATTACATTAAAATGGCAAAGTCTTCCCTTCCCTCTCGAGAACAAGATGAGTCATCAATATGAAAACTACAACAGAGGATAATTGTTTTTTCTTCTTGTAAAATGTACATGTAAATCAAGGATTACTATATAGTAGTCCTTGATGTAAATGTTAAGTCAGTTGTGAAACAGACTAGTTTTTGCATTAAATCTACAGTTGTATATTGTGTTACACTTATCCAGACAACATTTATGTTTTACCAATCTTACTTGACTGTTTTTTTTTCTTTAATTACTACAAATTACGTACCGGTATTTAATTTGAATCACTTGGCCAATAATTTGCCCTGAAATGTCAGAATGTGCCTTATTTCGTATTGCTGTAATAAATAAACATATATGACAGCAGAGGTGTAGAGTGGGTTGCCAGCGCCGGGGGCAAGGCAAGTATTGCACCCCCTGACCCGTGGGCTGTTAACACATGGCAACGTTCATTTGCCTTGTATATGTACTTGTAGTGTTCAAAGAACTGCAGAATGTCCGAACATTTCTGTGTGCGAAGGAGGACACACTCATGTATTTTTTTATTTATAATTTGATTTTTGGTTTTTTGTTGAAAGTTTGCGCCCCAGAGACTTTGGCGCCTGGGGCAACCGGCCCCGTGCCGCCCCCCCTCCCTCGCTACGCCACTGTATGACAGTAATGCAAGGTTAGTCCTACATTTCAACCTCACGTAAGTCTTTGTTATCGTGAATTTGTCAAACGTTCGGTGGCGTATTATATAAACAAATACATGTACCGGTACATAAACTAGCAGTCCACGGCTGCTGCAGCTTAGTAGACCAACATCAATCCTCTGTGCAATGCAAATTAATCGATGTACATGTATTAACCCCCCCTCCCACCCCCCCCCTCGTGAAGTAGTGATGAATGTCTATCGACAGAATGTGTGGTGTGTGTGTGTGTTGATTGAGCACAGGACAAATACAGATTTTGTATCAACTGTCATGCAGCAGTCTAGAAACCACTATTCTTTTTGTTTTTCGCCAAATGTGAACTTGGTGAACAAAAGCTTACCACTTTGTCTGGCACACCCGCACCATGTTAGAGCTCTATTAGTGATGATGGGACCAAAAAGCTTTTCTACCACATTCTCATACTGATGGGAGTGATTTCTTGTACCGAAAAGGGTGCAAAATTCCTTACCAGTTTCAACAATTCTCACCACACATCTCCATTTATTGAACAGAAACCCAATGTACAAAGATGAGCACCACAGACAAAGAACTTAACTCTTTGTATGCCATGAATTTTCCCACCTTTGCTGATACAGGGAGGAAATAGTGGGGGAGATGGATGAAGACTAACCACCAACTGCAGCAACATTTATGAATAGAAAGTCAACTTTCTTTCTTTCCAAAGGAAAATAGCCTGGAATTCTTGGGCATCAAAACATCAGTGACTGGCACAAACGTGACCAGCTGAAGAACCGATTCATCGGTAATTGACACAGAGTTAACGTAATTGTTCATGACATGGAAACCCTTTTGTAAAATAAGGTGGTGAATTTTGTTGTCTAAACACTTCTAGATGATAGTAAGAAGGCGGCAGCACTTTAAAACTGCTCCGCTGCAGTGTGGGAAATGCAGTGATCTGATTATCACATTTTATCATGCACACAGCTCAAAACAATCATCACTGACTCACAGGCTCATTAAACAAAATATTTGTGTACATATCCAAAATTTATTACACAATTTTCTACATCACACAGACTGTAATTTCAAAGATAGAAGTGGGGTTAAAAAAAAATTTTAAAAAACTGACAATGCCTAAATTCTACCAATAACTTAAAAAAGAAACCTTAATTTCTACAGAACTGGAATTCTTCAGAAATGATTTCTCTTTTCTCATATCACAGAAAATTTAATGAACATGCTGATCTCCAGCTCTTGCAAACAAAAAAAAAAATCACATTTCTCTAAACAAACTAGGGTGAAAAGGGTTTGACTGAAGAACATTTGACATGTATCAAGTGTTAAATTCAAAACAGATGGCATTGGATGTCATACAGAATCATAAGACATGAATGAATAAATGCATCTGAATAACACATTGATAGACGTACAAAAACAAACTTTCCCCCAATTTTTAACCTCTACCCCCCATTATTCATTTGCCTCCAAAACCAGGCTGTGCAATAATATTTCATTTCTAAAGGGGTTTTGTTTAGAATTAAGCACAGCCCAATTTGCAAATTCACCTAAAGCACCTTGAAGAAGTTACTGTCCATTATCAGCCACAAAGTCTACCTGTCCACAAGTCTGTCAATCAATCTGTCTTTGCTTTAGAATTTTTGTTTAGTTCAATCATGATTGTAAAAATCCATACAAAAGCTCAGAAAGGAGCTGGGGTATCCTTTTAAGTTCTGGACAGATCCAAGGGTAGCATTTTGGAAAACCCAAAAACAATACATGTATCATTCTTGCACAAAAATTAAAGACTATGGTAAATCCAGACTGACATCCATTTTTCCATTTCAAGCACCATTCTTTTTACCATGTCTGCCTGTACAGAAAAAAAAAAAAAAGGAAAAACAGAAAACAACCCAATAATGACTGAAAATTATAATGAAACCCACACACTAGCTTAATATAAGTAACAATACGATAAATCTTCCATGTACTAGCTACGGGAGGGGGAGGGGAAGGGGGAAATAAACAGAAACAAAGCAGGTGATATAATGATACCAAGCATTGCAGTTGACATATTCATCAATGCCAATGCATTAAGTCTCAAGAGAAAGAAATATTTAAAAAAAAAATAATAATAATAATAAGACTGCAACATCAGGTCCTCTCGAGAAAAACGTATGTTTTCTCAAATTTCCACATGAACACAAGACTCATGATGTCCATTTCCCACTGCATGCGACTTTACAATTGTGAGGAATTGCTGTTACTATAGCAATTTAGTGGTAATTCCAAAAATAGTTTTGCAAAAGTTAATATGTTAGTATACAAAATCTATTCGCAAGCTTTTCCAATATATTCCGAAGGCAAAAAATTTCCTTAATTCCTGAGCCAACCGTTTTTCCCCTCTCAAATACTCTATTTTAATTGACAAGCAGTACTGACGCGGGATAAACTTAAACTTGAGTTCCGACTTTATTTTTTTCAATGGAACTATTCACAAGCTATATCTCCCAGTCCGTCTGCAAAAGTGTGAAATACCAATGTAAAACAATTGAATGACACATAAGAGAAGAAGTCTCACACTACAGATGTCACGTGAATATTAACAACGTGCCAGTGCATTACCCATACTTCCCCCCGTGCAGCAGCTACTCTGGTAATTTTATTCGTCATCGATATTGCAAAGAACCATAATTTGAATGTCCATGACAAAAATTTCAACCATTCAACTGTACTATGGCACTGATCTAATTCTACGTTCTTGGGTCAGTAAGCAATTATGTAATCCAAATTGTTGCAGCTGTCACCAGGGGTCGGGATGTTGGTCAGAGTGGTGTTTAGTATGAGTGGTTGGCCACAAAGAGAGACTCTCCTCCTGCAGCTCCCTCACCGCCTCCACCATATTTACCCACAGCTGCAGCTCCATTGGCCTGGAAAGAAAAACAAGATTCATCTTATGGTAATAAATTGACTATTTCGATGTACTTTCCTTTTTAAGTTCTTCAAATCTATAATTAAATGACTATTCATGACATGCAGTTCCCACAGACATCATATCAATCTAAATGCAAACGACATTTTACAACAGGGGTGGTCAAACCGCGGCTCGCAAGCCACATGCAGCTCTTTGGCCTTCAATGTGAGACTCCTGGAAATATGTTGGCTGAGCTTTCTTTTAAATCACAACAGTTTTAAAAACTGCATACATGAGTGAATCTTCTTGTGTAAATGTATTTCCTAATAGTTATATCCTAATATTTATACAAACTTTTTGTAACAAAATGTGTACGTAACAGTAAAACTGTGTAAATTTTGTTTTCTGCTCTCGAACATCTGAAGTTTATCGTACGCGGCTCTTACAATAGGCAAGTTTAGCCACCCCTGTTATAATCACAACTAATGATATGGTTTGTCACCTTAGCACGTTTCAAGAGCTCTGTCTGTCCAGCTTTGAAGTTTTCATCTTTGCCACCCCATGCTTTCAACACACTAGCTTGCAGGGCACGTCCATACGAGAAAGTCAATGGCCAAGGTTTGCGGCCAGCAAACTGGTTGATGGCATTCAAGTTGATAGTTGCATCTTCTTCTGACTGACCTCCAGACAGGAAAGTAACGCCTGGAAACAAGAAAAAAATGTGATGTTTCTATAAATGTCACACCGTAATTCACCCAAAAATTCAAATTAACTGTCACATATGAAATGACAGAGATGTATTTGTATTACAGCCTGGGGAGGAAATGCAAAGGAGCACGACAAGAACAAAATTAACAACTTTAATATCAAAAAAGCTTGCCATTTAACTTAGAACTGAATATGTGAACTTTGACGAGTTACTTGTGCATTCATGCTAACAAATCTAAAATCAATTCTAAATGATTGCTCCCACCCCTTGTTCCATCATATAGTCCGATCCCAAAGAAGTGGACTAATACTGTATTTAAAAACAAACAGACAGCACTATAGACTATCTTTTTTGCCATCTTTTGTGTGTAAGCAAAGTTCATATTTGCTTGTAATGTTGTGTGAGCAATGTCCAAGTGTTTGGTATGGGTTAAACACCTGTAGGTCTTAGATATTGTATTTACTATTGTACCACTACTGAATGCTGTGACAGCAAATTTCCTGGAAACAGGATAATAAAGCTATATCTTATCTTATCTTATAGTCCAGTGTCTTGTTGCACTTATCACATATATAAATTTATCCCATAAGAATGTAACGCTTAAGGGTAGTATCTATGTCTGATCATGTTAATACAGCTCAACCTACCAGCCACAGCAGCAGGCACTGTCCTGTTCAGAGCAGTCACAGTGGCCTTCGCAATATCTTGCGCTGTGTATTTCTTGGTGCACCCTTGACCAGCAGTCACCATGTTGGGTTTCAGAAGACTGCCTTCCAAGTAGATGTGGTGGTCAGCCAAGGCTTTGTATTGGAACGCCAACACCTACAAGGTAAAAACTGGCATGGTGAGTTTAAAGTTTTGGAAAAAGTGAAAAGAAAACAGGAAATCTGTGGATTCGGGTATAACAGACATCTAAATAATATATAACTGGAAAAACAAATCAGAATGAAAAGTACATTTTTTCAGGGGGACAGCACAATCCACATTGTCTAGAAGTAACAGGGATGACTGGCACATAACAACACACAGAAACTTATACCTCTTCTGTGACTCTCTGCGCCGTTTCCAAATCATGGTCACCATCAGGCAGGACCTCTGGTTCTACAATGGGCACCAGGCCATTCTGGAAGTCAGAAAATTATCAGTGAGGACCACTATTTTTCAATATCAAATCATGCAGTACCATTTTAACATGAACCTACATAACATGCATGAGACACATACATACAGGCATACAAAATTACCAATCAAGCAAAATTTATTCATCCCAATAATAAAACAAAACAATTTACACCAATACAGAGTTATAAAATAAAGAGCTCATAAAAACACAGCCATTAAACTGAAACAGGCAAATGACAGCAACATCGCATAAAAACACACATGCTGCACAGTTTGTTAACATCATAATTATACTATCAGTTGTTTCTCAGAGTTAGTGAGGAAAAGAATGAAAATGATACAATTATAATGAACATCTATTATACAAAAAAATAGTGGCAGGAGTAATTCATTGTGGTGCAATTTTGGCCCCTTTTTTTTTTTGCTCGACGCCACAGACAAAATGAGTTTCAAAAATTATAAAATTAATTTTCTTAAATGCTAACTAATCCAGCCCAATTGCTTTGTATCTCCCAATTGTGTTGATTCAAGTTTCAAGTATTTTTAAATAAAAAGTTGTAAAAATGTAAAATACAATAATCTTTGTTTTGTAGGAAGCTCACGACACAGGAAACAATATTAACTCTTTAACTACGGAATTTTTTTCCTAGTTTTTACGTAATTTCTTTTCTTTGCCTGAAAACGGGAAACTAGAAGGAAAACAAAAATAGCCATGGCTAACCCCATTGTCAGCTTTTTTTTTCGTTCCTGTTAGCGGCCAAATTTGAGCGTCTAATATTAGACGCTTCGTAGTTTACCGAGGGCGCATGCATCTAATATTAGATGCTTCGTAGTTAAAGAGTTAATACGCTTTCAATTCGGTGCGCGCAAGTTCCCTACCAGAAATGAAGCACAGTGCTCTGGTGCACATGAAATCTGTAGCAAGACAAAAGAATATGGGAAGCTTTCTAGACCAAAAAAAAAAGCTATATGCCGGGAACCTCAGCTAGTTTCCCATTGAAAACTTGAGACAAGCAGGCCTAATATATTTTAGCCATTCAAATATTAGATACCTGTTGGCAGATGCTGGCATAACGTGCTAGCACATTGGCGTTCTCAATCATTGCCTGGTATGAAGGAGTGAACTCTGAGATTTTCAGTACACAGCGCCATTTGGCAAAGCCACAGCCACCCTTTTTGTATTCAGCACAACGTTCAGCGAGACCATCCAAACCTGAAAAATCAGCAACTCCACTGATAACTATCTTGTAGAATTTATGGGTAAAGAACACCAAATTTGCACTGCCCTCTATACAATTTCTTACAATATGGTAGCATCATTCATTATAGTCATCAAAAGTGATTTGTAACAAGAATATTTGATTCTTAGAGGTATAAATTAAAACAAGATTAATCAGTCACAGAAATTCATACCCCTGATCAAGGAGGACAAAGTCAGGATCTGAAAGCCCAAATCAAGGGCTGAAAAACATGGGCACACATATTTCAAGCAAGCTTTTTACTAGAATAAATATAATGCACGTACAATGTATTATGCCAGCCCCAACTTCAGTGCAAAGTAAAGCCATCCCTGACTTTGCAAGTTCCGGAAGTCTGAGTAAGACCTGAAAGTAATTTCTGTTCTCTTTGTTTAAGAATCAGTTGGCCCTAGAATATGTCACTTTCACCGGCACAGAGAACCATCACACTCCCTAGCTTTGGTAATGGCAGTGACTGCAGGATCATCAACCAAAATGTAGGGACAGCCCCGACAATGTACAGTTCTAGAAGGTAAGAACCTATGAAGCTATGAATATAATGATGGGCCTTATCGGGTTTAGATATCACAGTCTCAAATTAAATATGACGTAAAATTTAAAAGCAATTACATTAATATCACAAGTTCATTATGTAACAAGAACCACTTACCTTGAGTCGTGCACTCATTCAGAGAACCGGCAAGGGGCACAACACCTTTATCTACCTTGATTCCTGGAACGATGCCCTTCTCTTGCAATACCTGATGATTAAGAAGTGTACGTTTACACTTGTTTGACTGCTACTAGCCATGGATTTATCAGGTATTTTAAATCAATGACTATAAGCCTTTTTTTCCTGGCCTTAGCCCTTATGAATCTGTCATTTCGAGGGTATTTTTAAAAAAATCACTGCACCTTCATGAAATTACAGAGACACATGAAATCTGGAACACAATTTTACAACATAATCTCAATCTGTAAAGAAACATTTACTATTTGAGTCACATTTGGCAATGACTTTGTCAGAGAAGTTGAGAAATGCTGTAATGGATGTTTACAACCGCTGTCACAATTATCTGTGGTTGATGTAACATTATTATACATTGCTCCCTATTTAACCAATTACAACTTCGCAGCTTTCTAGGTAATGGTAAATGAATGCACTATTAAACAAGCTAACTTGCACCGCCACTGCTCAAGCATAAATGCATAAAAAAAACTGCATATTACAATACGGTATGCAATATGGTATGGCATTTAAGTATTGTTGTTTTACTTGCTGTGCAGCCATCAGCTGTAGGTTATGAAGGGCTGTGCGGGTACTAAAATTGTTCATGAAAAAAATGTGTTTTATGAATAAGATAAATTGTTGATTTATTTATTTACAAGCTGACATAAAAAACAGATTTTTAGAATTTTTTAAAATCATACCATTACTTTTTTAGTTTGGTTCTAATTTTCCTCAAATAAAAGGTCACTCGTTTTCCTTTTAAATTTGATATAATACATGGAGTCTTAAACAGTTTTGGAATCAATGAAATGGAATGAAATTTTCAGCAAACTTTAATCGATATGCACAGAGTTTAAATGTCAATGTTTTCGCCATTCTGGCGATTTTTATTGTGATCACGACACAGAGAAAGCTTTGGGACACTGTTTCAAACACCAAAACATCATGAACTTTGTCAGATTATCAATGGGCAAAACGATGCATGAAGTATCATGGTTCAAAATTTGCCTTCCATTGTTCACACAACTAAATTTTAATGAAAAACACTCAATGAATATGTTCCACATCAGTTCAAATATTACATCTATGTCTGTCATGCGTTTTTTTACCTTGACAAATGGCTTTCCATCAGCTGTACTCTGTCTGAAAGTTTCATCAAACAAAATGACACCGCTTATGTTCTGTGACATTGAGTCATCAGATGTAAACAGCAACTCTCTGTATTTACGTCTGTTATCTTCTGTGTTCTCCAAATTGATGTTCTGGAGACGCTTGCCCATAGTACCTGTGTAATTGAAACGTCAGAAAAAAAGTAGGAAGTCATTTCTTGAAATTGCCATTGGTTCTCATTATTCATTATTGAGTTTGACTGTTGAAAGTATGATCTTTACGGCTGAGAATGGACAATTTTTTTTAAAACACATAATTATCATAGCCGGGCCAAGTTCTGGTTTGACTCATTTCCCTGTGGCAAAAGATGATTATTTATTTTTCCAGCACATCATTCAAATGATAGCTCTTTTGCTTATTTTCTAGCTTCCTTCTTTCAATGTCATTTCCGATACACATCATCAAATGTAAGCATTTACCCATTCCATCACTAAAATAGCTTCCACACAGGTCAATTTCAAATCCTTTGCTTGCTGTTTACGGATTTCTATGCTATTTTCTAGCTGCATTTTCAAAGAACCACTTCCTTTTTTTAATCATTTGTAAGATTATCATCATCTCAGCCTAATCAAAAGCACTACTATTACTAAAAAAGAACTCCTGTTCTTGTCACATTTTATTGTTGCTAAAAGATCTGTTCTGGATAATGATGAAAACTATTCATTGTACAAATAACTAAACATTTTAATAAGCTTGTTTCATTTGTTTAATAATAATGTGAAGCCATGCATTGCCAGAGATAACTTAACTCAATTAAGTCCTCTGCTAGGGCAAACCACACCACCAATACATAAAATCACATATGTATTATATATAAATACAAACAATATCATCCAAGTCAAATTTTTCAACTGCATTATAAAAATATGAACACAAGTGATGTGTTGATGAAACTTGATGACAAAATAAAGAGCAGAAGGGATCTGAAAAATCATTTTCAGTCAAAGGACAAAAGTTAATTATTTTTCACTTAATACACACACTTTGTTTCTCCCACCACCATATCCACCAAATACAATTCAATGCTTTTGGAGACAACTCTACTTAAATATTTTAGGTGATGGTATCAGGTATGATTGTCCTAGAAATTCTGTGGAGGGGTGTATTTACCAACAGATTCATCTGCAGCCAAGATCCCACAGCCTGGGGCCACAATCTTCTGCGCAATCTGTCTCAGCTCATCCTCCTGAGCAGGAGTAAGGTAGTTAGCAAATCGGCTTCTGGGTCCTGCATCAAACCACAATAACTCCATTAATTTAAACAAGAAAGAATTATAATAGCTAGCCAAAAGTACCCATTCTAGGAACGGTAATCCGGCAATACAGACAAATTGTGACATAAATTTGGGCAGATCTAGATGATGTACCCCGCTTTGCATATATGCTGACTGAATATAAGTTGTAGGCTTAGAGTAAGAAACAGGTCTGTTGGATGACCATATAATACAGTACATTACTAGTACAGCCTTTTGAAAGAGAACACATATATGTACATAATTATAATTTATTAGTGAGAATAAATGAACTAATGTGAAAACAATTTCTGTAATTTGGCCATTATGCGGATCCGAACCCACACCCCTTCACTCCCAACTCAGACGTCCAAACCCCTTCACCACACAGGTGAGTTACCAAAATCTCGATAATCATCTACTAAGTAATATTCACACAGTCACAGACAGCACCATTGACCTAAATTATGGAAAGTTACCGACTTTGTTAATTTGCATAGTTTTTAAAAATTATGAATTGGCTTAGTAGCGAAACAATCCAATTTCAGCCGATCGGGTATTGCATGATCTGCGCATATTGTTGTTTAATATACTTGGCAGTTAATCGCCAAGCCGGTCATTTACTTATTACTGTAAGAACATCCCTAAAGAGGACTAACTCAAAAGGGCAGCCGCCCCACCTGCAACCCCCCATACATGGCCGCTCCTAAAGTCACGTCCTAGTAGGAATTCATATACCCCCGCAGTTTGGAATACTTTATTACTGTAGTAAGCAAATCTTAACATTCGGAAGTCATCCTTGAAAATAATTATTTTGAGAAAGAGAGAGAGAGAGAGAGAGAGAGAGAGAGAGAGAGAGAGAGAGAGAGAGAGAGAGAGAGAGAGAGAGAGAGAGAGAGAGAGAGAGAGAGAGAGAGAGAGAGAGAGAGAGAGAGAGATCCGTCCAATCATATGTATCTGTGTGTTGTGAATTTAAATTCGTGGACACCATACCAAGTTTTGTTTTGGCAAACCTTCGCCAGTCGTGCTTATGGTAAATTGTTACCGTAACCTCTCCCCGCCCGTTTCAAAATGGCAGCTGTTTTTCTGATTTTGTCTCACTTCAGATTTTTTTTTTGAATCATACCATTTTTCTTGGCCAAGTAGGCCTATATGTTAAAAATTTTATTGTGAAGATGAAGCTATAATTGGTCACAGAGTTTACTTAATAGCGGTAAAAATGATATGTAACGCACACGAACTCCTCCCGGATTAGCTAATCCTTTTATATTTCAATTTATTTATGATATCATATGAGCACTGATATTATAAAAGTATCTAGAAAGACTTTCGAATGCTCTTCAAGTCAGTATTGAAAACTGCTTCTTTTGTGGCTTTATTATTACTAGCTGAGGCACCCGGCATTATCCGGGTAAACCTGTGAACCCACTGTTCTATCTTTCTCTTCGGTCTGGAAAAACTTCCCATATCCTAAAGCCTTACTACAGATTTCATGCGCACCAGCACACAGCTCACTCATTTCTGGTAGGGATTTGCACTTTCGCTGTCTTTCAGTTTCAACTTCGAAACAAACATAATGCGCATGCGCAGATTCAATGAAACCTTAAAATGGCGAACCATGACTTGATATGGATCTAAAATTGGGGAAACAATAAATTTCCAATAAAAAAAAACTCCACCAATTTGAGACCTCTATTAAAAACTGTGCACTCTTACATCCATTCTGATATACCATATAAAATTTGAAGTCTGGGAAGGACTTCCGAATGCGTTCCATACATGCTAAAGAGGGTTTATTTTGAGGGGTTTAAAGAAAAAAAGGGGCTAGGTATTTTTGGGGGGTTTTCTAAAGAAAGACAAAGAAATAATTCATGGCATGGTTCGCTTTCTCTATCTCTCTCCCCTCTCTATCTTATTTCCATGTCATCTCAATTTCTCTGCGTAAGAATCATCTGAAAGTGAACACATTCATAATTATTATAAATCATATCATGACAATGCTCGGATCCGCACCCACACCCTTTCGCTCCTGAATCACACGTCTTAACCATTTGGCCACGCAGGTGAGTTAACAGCTTGACGGTAGTCATTTACTAATACTCACATACTGCACCCTTGACCTAAATTATGGAAAGTTACCGACCTTGTTAATTTGCATAGTTTTTAAAAATTATGAATCGGCTTAGTAGCAAAACAATCCTATTTCAGCTGCTGGGAGATTGCATGATCTGAGCTAATACATGGCCTACATGAGTGTATGTCGATCGCCAATGGCTACCCCAATCCCTTTTCGCCTGATTAGTCAATCTGACTACCGCCCATTGATACAAACTGACTAGACCTTCACCCCCCCAGGTCCATCTGACCATTCCATGTGAGTTTAAATTCCTGAACACCATATCAAGTTTTGTTTCAGCAAACCTTCACCAGTCGCGCTTTTCGTAAATTCTGTTACCGTGACCTCTGCCCAACAAGTTTCAAAATGGCACCTGTTTTGCGGATTTTGTCTCACTTCAGACTTTTTTCTGGGATTATACTGTTTCTCTTGGCAAGTGTGTTACAAATATTATTGTGAATATGAAGTGATAGTTGGTAATAAAGTCTCAAACAATGCATAACGGTGAGTAAAGTTCAATAACGTTATAAAAGCTATGGAACGCATTCGGAAGTCCTCCCGAAGTCTGAGTGTTGAGTGGTTCAGAAGCCTTTTGCAATGAAAAATCTCAAGTCCACAAATATATATGGTATAGATACGAGGTAGTCAATCATGGAACTATCCATTAAGGATGATTAACTGTATAAAAAAAGGGCCGCCATTATTTGCTAACATTATCAGCGGATACTGCCCGTATTTATCCACGAACAATTTCAGCCCATGTTTATCCCGCCAGTGTTAGTATTGATGTTGACTAATTGCCAAAAATGAAAACTGGATTTACTCCCTGTTATTGTTGTTGGATTAAAAAAAATTTAAACAGACTGATTTATAATAAAACCTAAAACAAAGATACCCAGCACAGTCTCCCGAATGACAAGCGAAGATGCTAACCATTGTAGACGCTACTGCTGACCCCGTTTAATTGTAAAAGAATGTTTCTGAAATAAACATCACCAAACCAAGTATCGGCGGATAAACACTTTGGGAATAGAAATATCCCCATGGCTGACTAACTCACTAGGGGGGGGTGGCTCCCCGGGAGGACTTCCAAATGCGTTCCATAGCTCGACAAGTGCATAGGCATTGTCAGATTGATATGTAACGATGTGAGGGTCTAGTCAGTTTGTATCATCGAGGCCGTAAGCCGATGTTTGTCTGGGCAGTAGTCAGATTGACATAATTATCAGGGAAAGCCGCCGGGGTAGCTATGTATTGTTTTCCACTCGGGCTATGGAACGCATTCGGAAGTCCTTCCAGCTCCCCCCCCCCCCTCCACAAACACGATCACTCCTAAAGTCCCATTATTGTCGGGTTCCGCATGTTCCCTCCCCCCTTTGGAATATCTCTTTCCTGTAAGAAAATCTGGCCATGACAGCATTTGGAAGTCTTCCCGGGAGGAATTCCTTACGAGATCCGCACTTTTTGATAAAAAACCCTATATATTTTTTCGGTACTTATTAATTTTGTTAGTTTATCCAATTGTCATTGGAAAAAAAGCAATGTTGGGGGCGTGAGGGTCTAGTCAGTTTGTATCAATGGGCGGTAGTCAGATTGACTAATCAGGCGAAAAGGGGCTGGGGAAGTTGTGTTAGTTTCTGGTCTTTGGCACTTTGTCGGCAACAGTGCGGATCTCGTACGGAATTCCTTCCGTCTTCCCAAATTATCTGCAGCCTGCATTATCTCTATGCATTTACCCCTTTGATATTATTACTGGAAAATGGATAAGTAGATGTTTAGATGGGCAGACCTGAAATATAAGTTTTGATTGATCAATCTGAATGCTAATTTATTAGATCTAGACTCTAGATCTAGATCTAGATCTAGACTCCAGATCTAGATTCTAATCTTGCTCTAAATTAAAATACGATTCACTTTCCTTTTTACATCCCAGTTCTCTCTTCAATTCATTGATGGCAATTTTGTATATACGATGATTAAAAGTACCGTAAATGTTATTTCTTTATTTGTTGAAAGTAATTAGATCTAGAACTAAAGCGAATAACAGTCGTGGTTCCATGTATGCAAGATTGAGCTTCTAAGCTCTTATCGCTGGGCAAGGACAAGGTCATACGAGCACTTGCCGACTGTGCGAACCTGTATTGAATCGTTTCGTTGCTGCGACAAACAGAGCCCAGCACCCACGAAAATCCACAAGGGTGAAACAGTTAATTATACATTAACAACTTAACTGCATTTTCAATGTAAAAGTTGGTCATATACGTACTTGCCATGGTTGCTTTGGTAGTATGTCTTCAGAGGACGACGCCGACTGAGATCCGGGAAATAACAGCGAGTGCGAAAGGAAGGCTCGGTGGTGACGTAGAGGGGTCAATACTTAGTTTGGCCTTCACCTTCAAAATTGTTTGCTCCCTTAATTGTAATAATTTTCTATCATATAAGGGAACCTTCCCTATGACGATCATTTTATTTATTTTAAAATCTCAAAACTTAGCAATTGAATGTTTTTTATTGTTATTTTGTTTTCATAAAATTGGATAAAGTAACAGATCTCTTTTTTCAAACACCGCTTTCTCAAGTTCAGACTTTCAAGGTCAAGGTCGCCTCCTGTCCCTCCGTCACCTTTTGAGTGTTGCTTGTTTGATTATTGCGTATGTTTGTGGGTGTGATAGTCGAATACAGAAAATTTAACTCCAGGGCAATTTCTCATCAGTTGTTTTTTTCTGCATTTAGGAAAACATTAATGGATGGGGAAAATAAGATTTCGACTATGAAGGGAGAGATCAAGGTCCAACATCTTATGACTCGAGATAACCAACGCAGCACCAAATTTTGGTTGCCACCCCTCCCCCAAGACTCGCTGACTGCGGCCTATTAAGTATTTTTGTACTTTAACCACCATGCTGTGTCAGCTTGATAACACAATCATGGGTCAGGGCCAAGAAGACGTGCGAGTAAATGTAGACGATTACGGTGGCTAATGGCAATAATACTATTTAGGCTTCCATCGCAGCTGAGTGAAAAATCGGTTTGGCCGCATCAGTGCAACTCGGCACGGTTGAAGCTATTTTAGATGGTTCTACTGAGGGTGGGGTGGATGCGCTGGACCGTGGAGTCTAAAAAATTATCTTCGTTCTTCCTATACTTTAATATACCTTGTTTCTGATTGTCTGATAAGTCACTTTCATGACCGAACTAATTCTTAAAACGTTTACAATATCTAGCCTACATGTATTATCCTAACAAAATCATCACATCGTTTTCTCTTATACTTTATAGGCTTCTTACTGTTGAAGATCGCTACATTTTTCAGCTTGCTATCTCATTTGAACAACATTTGCCAGTTTTCAAAGTATTCTGAAATTACTAGGCCTACCCCTCCCCGCCCATTTCCCCTATCCGACCAGCGATCTGTTGGCCTTCACAGATTAATTCTCTCTCTCTCTCCAACTTTTAAAGCTAAATAATTATATTGTGCTTACAGGCCGAGGGGGGGGGGGTTCCCCTGTTTCGCCTCCACCCCACCCCTCCCCAATTCCGCCGTGCCTGTAATTTTCTCTCTTGGCCTAGGCTTGCCTTAAAGTCCTATCAGTATCACTAGTAACAATGTCAGCTCTTGGTACCGAGGTAGGTCTCTTGAATTGATATTGTCATTATGTCATCTTATAACTGCTCATACTGGCCCGGCCTTCGATTCTGCTACGTAGTAACCTAGATCTAGGTTTTATCTAACCTACGATCCCGGATTCATCTATTCACAATCAAAGAGAGTGTCCAACGGGTCATGAAATGTTCTGTATTCATGCCCCGACAGATTCCTCTCTGTATGAACAGAGTAATCCGTGCAGAAAAAAACGTACTTCAAAAGAAGAAGGGATGTATTGCCGTGTGTGGTTTTGCAGTTTATGCGAGCACATTAGGTCCGATGAATTCATGGATCAGTAAAAACAAGTATGTAATAAGCCTGAGTTTGTTGTTGTTTTTGATGGTGTGATGATGTTGATGCCGTTCTAGTTTTCTAGCCAGTTATGGGGCGTGTGCAATGCCTGCTGTTTAAACTTTTTTTTTTTTATTATACCAGTATGATTGTGATCTTTCAACGAAACTAGACTGAATAGGAAGTCATGCAATGCAATAACCATTGAGAGGGCAAAAATATGCCGAAGCTGTCTACGATCTGTTTTGCCAATACATTTGTCGTGCTCTTCAGCCAGCAGTTATGTAGACTGAATCACTCTACACACAGATCCATCGGCATTGTTTGCTAGACAGCTGGTAGTGATACTCATATATATACACGTTAAGGAATTTGAACCTTCGACACAGCTTCTGTTGGACATGTGGTTTGCTGTCACAGCATAATTTTTATCCATAAAAATTTCTCAGCGGCCTTGAACGACTTTCCTTATCGTGATTATGATATGAATTGGAGGTTCGAATTGACTTGCCTCTCATGGCTGTTTGGGCGTCGACAGGTGAAATATTAGGCCATGTTACACTTACCTGATAAACAACCCTGATCTACTGTCGTGGGTCTTATTGACCCAGAGAGATGTTTTTAATTCTGTAATTAATCAACCACATGGACCTGATTACTGAAACTTGGTATATTCTCCTAACATGTAATGAGTTAAAGGGTCATAGGGTCATTTTGCGGACAAAATTCAATAGGGAACCGACCACTGACCGCTGTTTTGGTTTACACGCATTCTGCTATCCTGGGTCAGATCTGACCCAGACTCGTCATACAGTGATTATTGTTCCACAACGCAGCCTGCTATCGTGGGTGACCTCTGACCCATACTCGTCATACAGCAGTATAATTTTCCACATGGCTTTCTACTATCGTGGGTCAGAGCCCTCTAACCCAGACTCACAGATACATAACAGTAACAATGACATAAAAATAATGAAGAAAGATGCAGCACTGCAACAAGAATTTTGTTAATTAAAACAAAACAAAACAAAAAAAGAAATTCGTGGATTCACTTTTGCCTGTGTAGCACATGAGTTTCTAAAAAGACACTAAAGCCATTATATACCATCTTCAGTATAATTAGTACACCGACGCTCACAGAAGCTCTCTGCAAATATATTTATGGCACCTATTTCAATGTCACCATGTTTTCTATATTCCTCCACGGGCAGTCCGAGCACCTTCTCCTCTTTGTGCCTCTTTCCCCCAGTTCCTCCTGTGGTCGTGAATTTCTAAGCTGTACTGGCTCTCCTTCCTTTATGTCTAAGTAAATAACACATTCCTTAATTATAGTCTTCAAGTGTCGTCTCGAGATGATGTTCCGTTGCGGTGTATGACGGTGTTGAAAATCTGTCACGACTGAACCAAGCCTGTGACAGAGAATAATTATGCTTATGCCACAAGATAGATGTACTTTGCAGGTTCCGATTCAGGGCACCAGATGAACACAACATCCCAGGAAAGCCAGCTGCTAAACTAGATGGATATCTGTCCATTTTGCTCCCATTGTCCTCCTCCCTCCAACACCAGTGCACGTAACCATGGTAGCCAACACTGCTTTCGTGATAAAGACAAGCCAGCTGCTAAACTAGATGGATATCTGTCCATTTTGCTCCCATTGTCCTCCTCCCTCCAACACCAGTGCACGTAACCATGGTAGCCAACACTGCTTTCGTGATAAAGACAAGAAACGCTGTTGTTGGGCTGACCGCGGGATGCAGTCTCAGGGATTTTTTCCGGTGATACTCAAAATATGGTATGATACTGATCGAGTTCGAGTTCCCGTCGATGACACAGGTGACCAGCTGGATCCATCCTTCGCTACTTATACACCTGGGACAGTTGTCACGTTCTCGTGGTGAGATTGAGACACATAGCTGGTGTTTGATGATGGTTTCCTAAAGCCTACCTGGATTGGGTCTCTCATGAAAGTTCATGATGAATCAACTCTAGGAGTGATGACTCTTCATCTGAATCCTCAGATCCCCAGTCAAGCTCAATTCTAGCCACATTTCTTTCACCAGAGCTTTCTGGTCTAAGTCCCATACGACACCTTCGCCTTCTTCCATTTTCAGTAACAACTGAAATAACTGAATGTGGTGTACGAATCACAGACCAAACCTGGTAGAACGTTCAGAAATCTCGTTCTTTCTCTCTGATACCCCTTCCTCTCTTCTATCTGCTTCCTCACCAATGAGTTCACCCAATTTTTTCATCGGTCTTTCACCTCCCCATCTGTACCCCACCTCTGTTTCATAAATTCGCCACTCAACTCATTAGATCACAATGTGAGCCTGCCTATTGCCTGGCCAAGTGCTCTCATTGGCATGCAAGGTAAAAAAAAAACAACTAGCCGGTCACTACTATCTCTACCCTTCCAAGCCTGTCGTGTCCAGTTGTATAACACTATGCACTCAAACTCTCCTTCCAAATTCAAGCTTCAACCCCAATGTCGCGCACCTTTACATGATTCATCAGAGTGGCCGCTGCATTCACTGCCGTCCTTTCTTCCCCCCCCCCCCGCCCCCTTTCTCTTTCCTTTTACAAAATATTGGAAATGCGACGCATGCAACAGTAAATAAAATGAAATAAAACACGAACAAATAATAATATAGTTTTGTTTGCAGCAAATTAGCTTAGTTCACTAAAAGTAACATTGTAGCGTACCATAATAGAGTAAGAGAGTACATGGTGTACAAAGTGTCCAACTTAACGATCATGATGATGTATTGTATAGTACCGGTAGTAGTAGAAATGATAATGATGATGATAATAATAATAAGAAGAAATTGCATATTCTTATAGGCTGGGTGAGAATCGAAAGCTTTACCATATGACAGAAAGTTATTTTGTTACGGTAAAACATTTCTCTTCTAAGTTGGCTTGCTTTAGATTTTGACGATAATAGGTAACACAAGGTCAAGCTGCCCATCTAATGCTATGGGAACCAAGATTTTAAAAGCTGCTGTTGCTCATAATCACAGTGTGGTTAAGCCTATATAATGCTTTGGCAACGCTGGCTCTGTTAAATCCACAATCGCAGATTAAGAAAATGCATTATTTTTGCTTTATTCCAAGTCTGGGTCAGTGGCAACCCACGAGAGCTGATTGGGAAGGTTCATCAATAATTTTTACCGTATTCTGGGTCAGGGTCAGGGCCGACCCGTTATAGTAGAAGGCGTATAGGAACTACGGTACCGATCGACTCCTCCCAGGCTACAAGTGTATGAAGGATTGGGCGAGGGTTTCCTTAGTCCACTGTCTCTGTATGATCATGGTGTCCTTGCCGGCGCAGAAACTTAGCTTTGGAATGAGCACAAAACTGATGGCATCAACTTTTGTCATTGGCAAAAGTACTTGATCTTTAATTTACATTTTTATATTGTTGTATGCATTTTTGCGCTGTGCAATAACTGATTTGTGCTGTAGCACAAACTGGGTCTTTTTCACAATACTGCCAATAAAATGACCATTGATGCCCTCATTCCTGGACCGCCAAAGTCCCAGTCAAGCGCATGGTAATGCTGTGGCATAATTAAGTACGGTAAATGTGAACAAGGAAAATCTTGTTGTGACGTACGCAGCACAGTAATTTACGGTGTCAACAAAAGTACTACTACCGTTATGATGATCATTGCCGTCAACGGACGGGTTGTGAACTCTCGGGGGTGTTTTTTGTGTTCCTGTGTCTGTTGTTAGGTTGGGCGTAAGGCAGCAGCATAGAATGGGCATCTGTGGATATAACCAGTAGGTCGTATTATCCAAATAGCCAAATAATGGGCTAGTCTGCATGAAATAAATGGACTCTTAAAAATATACCATTTGATGTTACTAATTTGTTAGTGTTGAATTTCTTCTGTAGTGCAAACATCATCACGCTCAGCAACGACATGTATGTATAATAGTGGCGTCGGGCGGGGTGGGGGGGGGGGTACAGCAATGATACGCCCTCATAATTATTTGTTTGACACCTGATGCGTTTTTCCTAGATAATTACGGATATCGCTTTGAAAGTTTTACTCGGGCTGATAAATAAATTGAAGTGCAAGCGGTAATGAGGTCATTAGTGAAGACATCCGGACGAATATCCCGCACTTGGTAACTGGTCTCACGTCGACATTGCAAAATTACAAACTCACCTCCAGGCCTAAATCATTGTGCTGAATTTCGGAGTCGAATTTTATTTTATGGTTTAATCATTAGCCGGTGACAAATGTCGAACTGTACAGACTACTAGTACTACTGGATGACAAACCCCTCGCTGACCATTCGGGTCCTGTAATCAATTTGAGATGTTCGGATGCCTCATTTGATACTGCTAGACAAGTGCCAGTAAGGGTAACCATAAATCGTGGGGTAACTAAGTGACCGACAATCAGACACGGCTCTTATTATTAGTTATGCCTTTGTATATCCATGCACTCCCAGTGCCATTCATAAAAGTGGGGAGGGTATGCGCCGCTCGGCAAGTATCAAGCTCTAGGCTAGATGCTGAGAAATGAGACGGTGCCATGTAGAATCTGCACAATCAATTTAGACACAACGATGAGAAAGGGAGGCATAACGTTTTCCAGCAGACCGGCATGGACATTGTGACCAACCAATTGCAACACTATAGTATACACAGATATTATTATAGATACAAGAATATGAATTCAACGAATAACACAGAATAAGGAGGCGGACCATTCCTTCTTTCACTGTTTGTGCAAAGATACTTTGGTACTACCCACAGAGCTCTGTAGTATTAGTCTTTTTCGTTCAGTAATGAAGGGGGTATGGTGCGAATTGTTGCATTGTTAACAGGGATGATATGCGAGCAAGTTGATGGACGGAATATGATGAATTGATTCATCTTGGTATCCTGTGTCTCGGGTACCGTATAACGAACGCGTCTTATTAAAGAAAGTTCGTACAACAACCCCATGAATACGACAGTGCAGAACCACAATTTGTGATTATCGGTCCATTGCCCATCTCAGCTTAATATGAATTTGTCAACCACAGAATTACAGACAAAAAAAAAATGTTTCAAAAGAAATTTTCCAAGCCCATAACACAAGTAAACCTTCAACATCGACGTCGTTTCGAAAAACCAAAACCCGCGGGACTTGTTAATTCCTCTCATCCTTTCCTTTCCTCTGGCCTTTTTTGTGTGTGTGTTTTTATCCTAGTATATTAAACATGTTTGCCTTCCAAGTGTGGTTTGCCGACGGTAAGCCTTCTGTATTTCAAAGTGAACAGCCAAAATTGGGAGCTTTATCTGAGATGTATTCGCTTGAATCAGAGCGCACAACCATTCAAAAAGATTTTTTTAAAAATAGAGATGGTTTTTTCAATACATTTGGTTACATTGGAGAAAATATGTTTGAAATAATCAAAGAGGTAGTGGAGACCGAGGAGAGGGGAAAAAACGACACAGAAACAGATGGGAAGTGATTGAGAGAAAGAAAGAGACAGAAAATGCCAATACCTCAGAGAATTAACAGAGTATGCTAAAAAAAAAAAAAACACAGTCATACAAACGCAAACACACACATTGCCATAACAGTAGTAATTTAGTTACATATAAAATTTCTTATTGAACGTAGGCCTATTATACACCAATTAAAGAGAATAATTCTGACATTATCTTCAGTGTGAAATTTGATATACATGTATAATGTCCTCAGCACCAACACATTGCAAATGAAGTGACTAGAAAGATTGATAACACCCGTACCACCGCCCTCAAAAATCATCCTCCAGCCAAGGTAAGTGATGCTACATGTCGCAAAGGGTTCAGTTGTGAAAACATTTAAGCTGTCTTTTCATGTGCCCGAAAACGGAAATAGCAGCGCCAATGACGTATGGCGACGACGTGTGGAAGTAAAACTTTGTGTTTCCAAGTGTGCGGAGGCGAAAACGGTCAAAAGATAGTAAAATACTGGTATCACTTTTGTTCTAAAACAGCGGATTCTTCTGCGATCTTTTAGTCACAAAGGTTCTCTCTTCATTCTCTGTAAGCTCTCTGGGGACCACCAGGGCTCCTGTTTTGTCTACGGCTGTCTGTGAGGTCAGGCTCTTGGATAATGTCATACGAGTGCCGCTCCTCTATATCAGATGCACAGATGTGTTAAATGAAGAAACAACGCCGTGGTAGATCCACGATTTGAGAAGGTTGGGGGGGGGGGGGGGGAAGGGAGGGGACAGCATGGTGCTTATATATATATATACTTAGTAAATTACTCCAGTAAAAGAATTTTATTTGCACTTTGGTGGAGCCCAGTTTTACGAACAGTATCGACGAGAGAATAATTTGCTCAAGTCGGAGTCAAGTTCTTCACTTTGTGGAACGAAACCAGATGAAGTACAGACATGGGAAATTATCTGCCCAAAGCAAAGACTTACAATCTGCATCAGCCAAGTTAGATCTACCTTACGGCCGAGATGGCAAGACTTAGTGCTCATTACTCCTCTCGTCCCCGGGCCCTTTTCTTGAAGTTCCTTGACGTCCTGCTTGATAAGAAGTGTGCTTGTTCTACTTCGAAACTTGTAATAGCCTTTATTAAAATGCCCCCACCACTCCTACGAATGGGATTGTTTACTATAATTGTAATAGACGAAATAAACCTAAACAACTGAAGCTGGAGGGGGGGGGGGGAGGGGGGGAGGAGGACTTTCCAGCCGAGCCTTCGGCCAGGAAGTAGGGATTGGGAAGATCCAAAACATCCAAAAATTAAGTAAGAACAGATGGTAGATTAATTTGGGGGGGGGGGGGGGCAAGACTACACTACGGCAAATTTTTATACCGCTTTGTTAAGTCGCAATAGTGCAGACTTGGCTGTCTGTAAAATCGTTGTCAGAAATGCAGCAAATGGTCTCCTCCTTTCATACACAGGGGTCTAATTCAGTGACTCACTCCGACTCACACCCTTACCCTGGCCAAAAACTGACAGTGCCATCTCGTGAACAAAAAAAAACCAACCGTAGGAGAACGATAATGAGACCCAGGAGTACAAAGACGGAAGAATATTTTCAGGAAGGGAGAGAATGAGCAACAATTCGGCAATCCTTGATGAAACTGTTCGACTGAATAAGTTCGCTCCCTTGTGCATGGTGGCGTAGAATCGTCTCCGACAGTGAGCGCTAATAGTAAACATAAAGGTGGGCGCCTCTTGTACTTGCAGAGTTTCTGTCTGTCTTTTCTTTCGGCAATATTTAGCCTTGCTTCTTCCTAGCACAGCATAACCGTTATCAGGTTAACGTACGTGCTTTCTCCGAACTCAAACACAAACCCAAAACCGCTTTCCCCATTTCCTTTTCTTAAAAAATTATTATTAAGTGAACATTCTTCTGGGGTGGGGGGAGGGCATGTGCCTAGTAGAACCACCATATATAGAGAAGAAGTGGGGGGGGGGGCGGGCAGTAAGAAAGGAGAAAGGGGGAGGGAGGGGGGAAATTCTTGCCTGAGAAGACGCTGTCATACAAACAAGAACTGACTATTTCGTACAATTTATTATTATTATTATTATTATTATTATTATTATTTAAATAGCGCATATCCATTTTTAAAATGCTCTTTACATTTAAGTTAGGTGTTCAATGCATTTCATAATCATGGGTTGTGAATTAACTTAGGTTCCTCACGCCCTACCGTTGTCGGAATGGCTCCAATTCTACTGTTAAAGCCACACGGCCAAAATGCCAGCATTTACAAAACATTTGGTTGAGGACATTTACATGCGTGACGCCGTCCATTTTGGACTAGACACGCCCAGTACTCGCGAGGACTTCAAACAACATATTTTATGACATCGATACGAAATGTTGAACTTCAAGACCGAATACAGAACGACTGGGGGCAGCTGATGATTAAGTGGTCTTGTCCACAGCGTCCGCTTCGCTATTTTTACGGAAAATGATGTATGAAAAACTCTCTCACCTCCTTTGCCGCGAGGAGCGGACAGGAACGGATGCTGTGAACAAGCATACAGAGTCAAGAGTGTTTTGCTTTTTCATACGTAATTTTCCGTAAAAATAGCAAAGCGGAGCGGATGCTGTGGACAAGACCACTAAGAGATTCAAGAAGAGTTTTAGATCTACTGGTCGGTGGGAAATTGGTGGACAGTACAATCGTTCAGTGTCAAGCGAGTTACACAATAACTCAGGAGCAGAGATCGACGACGTTTAGCTAGTTGATCTCCTTTTTCTTCAAAAAGTAGGAGAAGAAACAATGGTTTAGCTCCTGTTTGTTCTGTTTCCCAAATTTCAATCCTCCCATAGACATTATTTTTGTTGTCTTTCCTATGGAGCTTCACGCGGCATATAAACATAGAGAAACAGAGAGAGGGGACTGGGAGGAAGAGAGAGAGGAAGATGGGCAAAGAGGACCCTTCCGACCGATACAACCCAGTTATCTTCGAGTTAGAAGGTGCGATCCATTTACTCATCCGTTCATTGTTAAATTCTCTTTGTGTTTCACAACTCTGCACCACCCGAAGAGGTGCTTGGTGTTCACAATAACGTATTCATCTCGCCAGATTTCAGTGAGTGTTGTAGACTGATAGACAATTGACCAAAAAAAAAAAAAAATCTGTGAGATCGCACAAGGCTGGAAGCAAAGTCAAAATGTGGCAAAAAGAAAAAGTTGTAAGCAGCTAGCAAAGCCTTGCGTGAGAAATAAAACAGAAGTGATACAGTCAAATGCAAAGGAGAAGGAAAGAAGACGAGCTTTTTGGCATATTAATCTTCTGATGGTATATTAATACTTCTAAATGAAAAGTACACATTTATCAAAACGATAAGACAGCAATTTATTGTTAAAATAGCCTCGTTTATTTTGGGCATCGTGGTGAACCAAGTACATTTACTTGTCTAGAATATACTACTGCATAGTTTCATGATCAAGCTGCTTATCAACTCTGGGCCTCACAATATATGAACTTCTATGTAGAGGGAATTGGTACTTTTTCGCCACCCGAAAACGCGAAGCACCGTTTCCGTCTCGAACAAAGTATATTAGGGGTTGAAATGGGGTTTGTGTAAGATACCGGTAAGCTTATTAGAGCGTGATCCTAAATGTAGGGTACAACAAGACAGTAAATACCAACTCTGAGATCCCTTTAAATAATAGAATCTCGAATGTTGTTGCAAGTAGGCCTACGTACTTCAGCCACGGTTTGGCGCTTAAGGTACATACTTTAAAAGCCTTTGTGACTGCAGATCTAGAGGGTTCCTCCCGAGATACTCTAAACAAAAGCCGCACCGGTAATTAATTATTCTTTCCGATTTTCTCTTTGTTTTTGGCTGAAAGAGTAGGGGGCTGGGTTAAGGATTCGATAAGATTTAGGGTTGAGGATACCGACGGAGTTAGGGATAGAAATGTATACCTATACGCCCTTAGCGGAAACGCGTGGGTTGTGTACGTTCTTATAACAACAGCCACTAAAATCTCACCTGGTAAGTGGTAATTGGTAAGGTAAGAACTTTTTTTTTTAAATTTTGTCCAGCTGGTACCTTTTTACTTGAAAAGTGCCTTGTTTGGCTGTACACGTAATATTTACTCAGGTATACATTTCACTGACACTGACATATAATTAATACAAGCATCCACATACAAATACGGGCACACCTGATGACAAGCATGCACATATAAAAACGGGCACACTTGATGACACACACACACACACACACACACAAATAACGCATAAAGCCTACTATTTTAAACGCCTCCTTTTCACCTCTTTGAATTGCAAGTTCTTATTAGGGTCAGTGTTAGGATAAATATTAATTACATGCAATCGGTCGGAGATCACTAAAAGCAAATCCTCAATTCATGACCTTTTCACTGGATTAACTGGATCTAAAATCAGGACAGAAACACACACGTACATACACACACAAACAATTAACGGATCAGTAGGCCAAAAAAACTTCGTCAAGTTTGACGCACAAGTTCGACAAGTTGGCCAAAAATTTTTGACAAGTCCAACAAGTTGGCCAAAACATTTTGACCAGTCTGACACACAAATCCAGTAAGTTGGCCCAAAAATCACTACAAGTCTGATGCACAAATCCAGCAAGTTGGCCGAAAAATCCAATTAGCCAGATGTAGAAGTCCAAGAAGTTTTCCCGAAAAATTACACAAGTCCGACGAATTGGCCAAAAAATCTGACAAGACGCTCAAGACCGACAATTTAGACAAAAATTTAATAAGTCTGACACACAAATAAAACAAGTTGGCTGAAAAATCCGACAAGTCCAATGTGCAAGTCCAACAAGTTGGCCGAAAAATTGTGACATAGTCTCATACACATACACAAATCTGACAACTTGACCAAAAAGTTTTGTAAAGTCTCATTCACAAGAAAGAGAAGTTGACAAAAAATATCCGACAAGTCTGACGCAGAAGCCCAACAAGTTTGCTGAAAAATTCTGACCAGTAGGATGCGCAAGCCTGACAAGTTGGCCCAAAAATTTTGAGAAGTTGGCCAAAAAAATCCAACATGTCCGACATGCGAGTCCAATAAGTTGGCCCGGCTGAAAAATTACGACAAGCCTGACGCACAAGTCTGACAAACTGGTAAAAAAAAATGTGACAAGGCTGGCGCACAAGTCCAACAACTTGGCCAAAAAAATCCGATAAGTCTGACACACAAGTCCAACAAGTTTGCTGAAAAATTCTGAGAAGTTCGACACACAAGTCCGGCAAGTTGGCCAAAAACTTTTGACAAGTCCAACAAGTCGGCCACAAAATCTGACAAGTGTGACACACAAGTCCGACAAGTTGGCCAAAAATTTTGAGAAGTCTGACGCACAAGTCCCAAATGTTGCCCGAAAAATTCTGACAGATTTCACGCACAAATCCAACAAGTTGGCTGAAAAATCCGACAAGTCCAACAAGTTGGCCGAAAAATTACGTCAAATCTGATGCAGAAGTTTGACAAGTTGGCCAAAAAATCGGACAAGACTGGTGTACAAATCTAACAGGTTAGCTGAAAAATCTGACGCACAAGTCCAACAAGTTGGCCAAAAAAATTATGACAAATCTGACACACAAGTCCGACAAGTTGGATAAAAAATCTGATAAGACTGGCGCACAAATAAAAAAGTTGGCAAAAAAATCAGACAAGACTGACGCACGAAAAACAAGTTGGGCAAAAAATTTTGAGAAGTCTAACACACATTTCTGAGTTGTTGGCCAAAAAATTCTGACAAGTCCGACAAGTTGGTGGAAAACTTTTTAAATTTCTGATGTACAAGTCCAACGAGTTGGATAAAATATCTGACAAGACTGACACACAAATACTAAAAATTTCCCAAAAAATCAGACAAGTCTGACGCATAAATGCAACAAGTTGGGCAAAAAAATTTGAGAAGTCTAATGCACAAGTATGAGTTGTTGGCCAAAAAAATCTAACAAGTCCGACAAGTTGGTCGAAAACTTTTTAAATTTCTGATGCACAAGTCCAAATGTTGGCTGGAAAATTCTGACAAGTCCGACGCACAAGTCCGAGATGTTGGCCGAAAAATTCAGACAAGTCCAACGCACAAGTCTAACAAGTTGGTCAAAATTTTTTGAGAAGTGTGACGCATAGGTCTGAGATGTTGGCCAAAAAATTCTGACAAGCCCAACAACTTGGCCAAAAAATTTTGATAAGTGTGAGGCACAAGTCCAAGATGTTGACCGAAAAATTCTGCCCAGTCCTACGTACCAGTCCGACAAGTTGGACAAATGATCCAACAAGTCTGACGTGAAAGTCCAAGAATTCGGCCGAAAAATTATGACAAGCCTAATGCACAAGTCTGACAAATTAGTAAAAAAAAATGTGACAAGACTGGCGCACAAGTCTGACAAGGTGACCAAAAAAATCTGATAAGTCGGAAAATATCTGAAAAAATCTGAAAAATCTGGCGCACAAGTCCAACAAGTTGGCCGAAAAATTATGACAAGTCTGATGCACAAGTCCGACGAGTTGGATAAAATATCTGACAAGACTGACTCACAAATAAGAAAAGTTGGCCAAAAAATCAGACAAGTCTGACGCACAAATACAACAAGTTGGGCAAAAAATGTTTAAAAGTCTGACGCAGAAGTCCAAAATGTTGGCCGAAAAATTCTGACAAGTCCGACAAGTTAGCCAAAAAATCTGACAAACCGACATGCAAGACTAGCAAGTTGGCCAAAAAATTACGACTAATCTGACGCACAAGTCTGACAAGCTGTCCCAAAAATCTAACAAGACTGGCACACAAGTCCGACAAGTAGGCCGAAAAATCCAAAAAATCTGACGCACAAGTCCAACAAGTTGGCCGAAAAATTCTGAGAAGTATGACAAGTTGGCCAAAAAATTCCGACAAGTGTGACGGACAACTCCAACAAGTTTCCCTATGCAAGTTTAACAAATTGTCTGAAAAATTACGACAAGTCTCAAGCACAAATCCGACGAGTTAACCAAAAAATCAGACAAGACTGACGAACAAGTCTGACAAGATGGCAAAAAAATTTTGAGATGTCTGACGTACATGTCCGAGATGTTGGCCAAAAAATTCTGACAAGTCCCACGCACAAGTCTGACAAGTTGGCCAAATAATCCAAGAAGTCCGACATGCAAGTCCAACAAATTCGCCGAAAAATTCTGAGAAGTACGACCTACAAGTCCGACAAATTGGCCGAAAAATTCCAACAAGTCCGACAAGTTAGCCAAAAAATTTTGACAAGTCCAACAAATTGGCCGAAGAATCTGACAAGTATGAGACACAAGTGAGACAAGTTGGCTAAAAAGTTATGACAAGTCTGACACACAAGTCGAAATGTTGCCTGAAAAATTCTGACAACTCCGTCAAGTTAGCCGAAAGAAAATCCAACAAGCCGACGTGCAAGTCTAGCAAGTTGGCTGAAAAATTACGGCTAATATGATGCACAAGTCTGGTGAGTTGTCCCAAAAATCTGACAAGACTGGCACACAAGTCCGACAAATTGGGTGAAAAATAAAAAAATCTGACTCACAAGTCCAACAAGACGGCCGAAAAATTCTGAGAAGTAGTACAAGTTGGCACAAGAAATTGATCGAAAGCTTACGGCAAGTCTCAAGCACAAATCCGAGGAGTTAATAAAAGACTGACGAACAAATCCGACAAGTTGGCCAAAAAGTTTTGAGATGTCTGAAGCACATGTCCGAGATGTTGGCAGAAAAATTCTGACAAGTCTGACGCATAAGTCCAACAAGTCCAACGTCCAATTCCAACAAGTTGGATGAAAAATTTTGACAAGTCCAAGAAGTTGGCCGAAAAATCCGACACGTCCGACGTTGAGATCCAACAAGTTGTCCAAAAAATTATGACAAGTCTGATGCACAAATCTGATGAGTTGGCCAAAAAATCTGACAAGAGTAACACACAAATAAGACAAGTTGGCAAAAAAATCAGACAAGTCTGACGCACAAGTACAACAGGTTGGCCAAAAAATTTTGAGAAGTTTTAACGCACAAGTCTGAGATGTTGGCTGAAAAATTCTGACAAGTCTGCCGCACAAGTCTGACAACCCCAGGGCACAAGTCGGACAAGTCCAACAAGTCTGAAAAATCTGACATTTTCAGCAATTAAGACAAGTTCAACAAGTCCTCGGCACAAGTTTGACAAGTTCAGCACGCCCGCTGCAAAAGGTTCGACAAGTCTGAGGAATCGCACACAAACCAGCCACACAAATCTAACAAGACTGTGGCAGAAGTCCAACAAACCTGACAAGTCTGCCACACAAGTCCGAGAAGTCTAACAAGTCCACCACACAAGTCCAACACGTCTGAAAAATCTGACATTTTCAGCAATCCCAACAAGTTCAACAAGTCCTTGGCACAAGTTTGACAAGTTCAACTCGCCCGCTGCAAAAGGTTCGACAAGTCTGAGGAATCGCACAAAAACCAGCCACACAAATCCAACAAGATTGTGGCAGAAGTCCGACAAACCTGACAAGACTGCACACAAGTCTGAGATGTCTAACAAGTCCACCGCACAAGTCTGACAAGTCTGAAAAATCTGTCACACAAGTCCAACAAGTGCGACAAGTTCACTGCAGAAGTCTGACAACACCGAAAAAGTCAGCAAGTCCGTTGCACAAGTCCGACAAGACTGACAAGTCTTTTGTAAAACTTTGTTTCCATGAGATAAGTTATTTGACCATGACATTGACGTTATATATCATAATTTAAAGGTTGTAAGATTTTTAGTGTTAAAGATGGTGAGATATGGCAAGTCCAACAAGTTTTTCCCTTCTTTGGAAATTTTTTTTTTCCATGAGATAGGCGGTTTGGCCACGACACTGACAATGAATATCATAATTTAGAAGTTATGGGATTTTTAATGGTAAGGGCGGTGAGGTCATCTCTTTGGTAATGGATGTGTCTATTTGGTATCGAATTTCGAAACCTAGATAGGGACTTTCTTATATTGTCAGACATGAAACTATTGTGAAATCATTTTAATGTTTTGTTAGACCTATTTTATTTTTTATTGAAATTTGTAAACCAAGGGAAGAAAAACCCTTATGTAAATGCAAGTGAAAAGTTCCACATGATCGAGAAAGTAAGAGAAAGTACCGTATTCAATCCGTTGTGACATTCACTTTAAGGAGAATATATAAATTTATAATGGTATCGATTCCCACTTCTACTTACGGTTTGTAGATAAAAGTCAAGAAGATGGCAGGGGCAAAGGGCGATAATCAGGTGATGGGGGCATAGTCTCTTTGAGAATGCAAAATTATGAAGCTACACCGTATCGAGTGACATTTATTTTTAAAAATATTAATAAGCATAAACGTTTGAATTGAAACAAGATGATTTGAACAGTCTTGATAAAGGGAAGGATCGAGTACCTAGTCTTCTCGGATAAGGACGAAAAAATTCGGAGGGCCCGTGTGCACGTTGCGCACGTTAAAGATACCTTGGCAGTTGGAAATCGTAAAGAGCAGGCCGAAAGGCCGCTGCCCGGGCAAAATTTGAAATTAATAGATTAAAATTTATCCATATCATCTCCCCCCCCCCCCCCCCGCCCCCTCGCCAGAACAAGAAATAATAAAACAAGTAAAGTGAGGTGTAAATGCCAAGGGCAGCGAACCTCCTAAAATAAAGACCTCAAATATAATATTTATAGTACAGATCAGCCACTTTGGGGAAACCTGGGTGGTCACTGGCTCCTGCTTCCATGTAGCGTCGAGGTCGGCGGTCGACCAAGGTACTCGCACGGCTAGTCATGCCCAACTAGCCTGTAAAGCTTAGGGTCTGGCGAGTTTCCTCCCTTGAGGCGCTTCTGAGAGTTGGGGTGGAGTTTGGTCGGGGGTAGGCCTACTTAGAACCTACTTCCTTAGATCTTAAGGGGCAACTGGTACTATAGTATTAGACTTAGGATCGTCCATGTCATGGGAAAAGTGCTCTCGCAACCACATATTCAAACGGCACATGTTGTGTAGCTATGTAGGGTAATGTGTGCTGGAGTCCCCGTGCCACTATTTTTTGTTTATTTTTTTTATTCATTTACTTTAATTTCTCTGAACAGAATTTAGTGCACAACAACAATAACAACAATAACTGCTGAGCATTTGGAAAGTTCACGAGAGAGGGATGTATTTTTGGATATTGCCCCTGTTCAGGGATTTCTTATTGCTGTAGCAAATAAAAATTTCATGTTTAATTGTGAAACACAGGGTTTTGTTTATTGACTTGTTGAAACACAGCGTATCAAAACACACAATGTTGACCGCAGGATTGATTGTATAAAAGATGGCAAAAAGTGCACATTTTGAGTTATTACTCGTAGCAGAATAGGATCGGCTCTGCGCTCTTTTGATTTATACAAGAGCAAAATCACAACTGTCATTAGGGAGAGAGCATCGAGAACGCTTCAAGGGTGAGAAAGCGTTTTACAGCTTCGTGAAGTATTCCACTCATACCTTTTTGACACACATAGAAAAAGCCCGTAACATAAAGCTTGCTTCGTAGAACGCCGCCTGTAAAATGAAGTGTGTTTTGAAAGATTGAAAGTGAATTCTTTTCGAGGCTTTGAAGCGACCTGCTGTGTGTCGTTACTTCTACTTTTCTAATTTCTGATGCAATAAAATGGATGTCGACTCACGTCTTAAAACACGAGAAGGTGTTGTGACTGGTGAAGCCCTTTCTTTTCCGGGCTTCATCCATGTGCACCCTCGGCAGCAACAGGCGCTTCGTTAAAAAGTGCTTATCTAGAGGCGCTAACTTTTCTTGCTCTTGAAGCGTTCTCTGTGTTCTCTCCCTTACGTACAGTGGAGTAGTATGGGTTGCTGGCGCCAGGGGAAAGGCAGAGAATGTAGAGGTTGCTTCAAGCGCGAGAAAGTTAGCACCTCCAGACAACTCACCTTGCGAGAGGCGTCGAAATACGGCATCGACTTTCCAGGCATTCACTCTGCACGGGCGAACCAATACGGCAAGGTCAAGCTGACTGGGAAGCGCGCAAGCCGTATTTTCACGCGTCGGGTCATTGTCCTCTTTGAGATGTAACTGCCGTCTTATTGCTTACTGTATCTCTTCCAAATCAAAGGCATTGTGACAAGGACATGTTAACCAGTGAACCACTGGCCGGACTCACAAAGACTAAGATTTCGAAGGCTCTCCCCACAATATCAACATGTGTAACGCCGACATGTTGTTCAACAAATTTGCAATATTATCTCATTTTCTCACAAGCTGACCATCATCTGGAGTTCTCTGTATCTAAGAACCAATCAGAAACAGGCTCTGAAATGATCTTTGCCCCTAATGCCCACACTCCTTCATTAGTATGTGTCAATCTGGATTGAAACCATTTGTTTAGGGGGTGGGGGTGCGGGGCGTGGTTAGTTATCATGCTTCGTTCTCACGAAAATTACAGCTGTCAGTTTGGTAACATAAGTCAGATCATTGGTTAGAGACAAAACGGGTTTTGCTGGTTAATTCATTATCAAGCATGATAAGGCATAGCAGCGAATGTTTTCGTACCGATAAAATACAAACCAAATCACGTTGACAGCGGTAGTGTTGTCAGCGTTCTTCGGCAAGTGTCAGTGCGACCCAGATAAGATTCTGGACAGCGGACTTTAAACTGTAGTGCGCAGGGTGTGGGTTAAAAACGCTTGCCGACAGCACCACGTACGTAAATGTCCGCAGACAAGTTAGTCTCGGTTGACCTATTCTAAATGATTGTAGTCAATCTGCTGACATGGCGAAAAAGTATCTGTCTCAGTTTATATAGCCTACAGTTCACCATCTTTGAACGCAAAAGGCTTTTTTATTAGGCCACCCACAGTAACCAGTACATGTATGTTCTTTTCTCACGGTACTTGACTAGAGTCAATTTTCTTGCTTTTTGTTTTTGTTTTTTGTTGTTGTTTTGTTGTTGTTGTTTTCTATTGTTGTTGTTATTTCAGTTCTACTCTTCATCCAGGGCGAATCTCCACAATATTAACCATTATGGTCATAACCCAAAAGGCCAAAGTAAAATTAATTCATTGCAGTCTTACAGTTTCGGCACAGCTTTCATTTAATTAACCTGAGGTTAACCTGCAATAAGCCGTTTGATCAACAGGCTGCAGTCTTTCCATAAATGCCTGCGTTTAATTTATAATATAATGTTCATATATTCCAAGGCTCATAGTTATTGAGCTGCTTGGTCAAGAAACGATGCAGTGATACAATTCTCGGCAATACTTAGTTTATCACAAGATCCACATAAATGGGCTACTTTATCAACAAATTGCCGTCTTACCGTTTTGATAAATGCCTACTTTTTATGTCCAAAGATTATGAAATGAAATGTTCAACCTGTGAGCCATAGGACTGAGCAACCTCTCTCGCGCCACAAGAATGACCGAGAAGAGAGACAAACGAATAATAATAATACAGAACGGCCTAAACTGCCCCGCGCTCGAAGCTAAAATTTGAAATCGAAAATTAGCTTTTCTTTGTGTGTATTAAATTTTTGTATACTTTTTAATCCCATTTGGAAAATTTGCCTTAGTGTCATTGCAGCCCAGTTACAGCTGGAGCAGACACACGTCGTCGCCACAGGGCAGCGCCCCGGTCTGCTTTTTTTTTTGGGGGGGGGGGGTGGTAGGGATACGTTTTTATTTAATTTTGCCCTGGCAGTGGCCTGCTCGGCCTGCTCTTCTCGATTTCTAACTGCCTAGGTATTTTAACGTGGGCGTCGTGCACACGGGCCCTCTGAGTTTTTCGTTCCTATCCGAGAAGACTAGGTGCTCGATCCTACCTACCATAGGATCAGAGACAGGAAAAATATGAGATTAATATCCCAAAATTCCAACATGGCTGCACCGACTGGGATTCGAAACCGGTACCCTCGGCATGACAGGCGAGCACCGTGCCTCTAGACCACGTATCCCCAACAGGAAAGAGCACCCATGGGAGAGAGCCGGCAATAGAGACAACGGGCAGGAGACAGCGGACAGTGAGCCCGTTTTATAAAAAAGAAAGAAAAAAACAAGCACAACAGTACTAAACGGGTATCTGGTTATAATATTTGAAACAGTTCTTCTAAAGAGATGGGATTAGCAATAGCATGATTAGGATGCATTTACACTTCCAAAATAACAAGTCTTAATAATTATGTGCTTTGTTTTGTTTATTTTGTCCCTGTACATCAAAAATAAAATGAACAAAAATTCAGTAACTCCTGTGCATTGTTGTTGGGTACTTTTTTTTTGTATATTTCTTTAATCCCATTTGGGAAATTTACTTTTTGTGTCATAGCAGCCCAGTTACAACCGGAGCAGGCACGTCGTAGCCACAGCGCAGCACCGGTCGGCGGGTTGTTGGTTTTTTTATTTGGGGGGAGGCGGGGGAGGGAGATGAGGGGGCGGGGGGGGGGGGGAGGAGGTGGTAGGGATGAATTTTTATTTAATTTTGCCTGGGCAGCGGCCTGTTCGGCCTGCATCTTTAGCGTGCGTAACGTGCACACGGGCCCTCTGAGTTTTTCGTCCTTTTTCGAGAAGACTAGGTGCTCGATCCTACCTACCATAGGATCAGGGACAGGAAAATGTGAGAAATATCCCAAAAATTCCAACATGCCTGCCCCGACCGGGATTTGAACCCAGCATTGCCTCTAGACCACGTGTCCCCACAGCGAAGGGGACCTATGGGAGAGAGCCTGCAACAGATAGGGCAGGAGACAACGGCCCGCTTTATCAAAAGAAAGAAAAAAACAAGCACAACAGTACTAAACGAGTTTCTTGTTATGATATTTGAAACAGTTCTTCAAAAGAGATAGAATTAGCATGAATAGGCTGCCTTACACTTCCAAAACAGCAGTCTTAACAATAGAAAAAATATTCGTGCTTTGTTTTGTTTATTTGGTCCCCGTGAATCAATAATAAAATGGAGAAAAAAAAAATCAGTAATTCCAGTTTATTGTTTCATGACCTGCAGTGCCAGAGCGTTTATGTATGTGTAAAGTAGTCTTGTCCACAGCATCCACCCCGCTCCGTTATTTTTCGGAAAATGACGTATGAAAAAGTAAAACACTCTTTGCCTCTGAATACTTGTACATGGCATCCGTACCGCTCCACCCCTCACCGATATGGAGGCAAAGACTGTTTTACCTTTATTTTACGTCATTTGCAAATAGAGGAGCGGATACTGTGGACAAGATCAGTAAAAGGTTGCGTAAAAGAAAGATACGTTTTTTTAATTACTATTTTTAATCTTTTCGTCTACCACTGTTATCTCTGCCGTGGTTGTCATGTTCGATGTCGCCGTTGTTGTGTTCTTATAACAAAACTGTTGGTGTTGTCTAAACCGTGGTTAATTGGCGCCATCGCTGTTTCCGTGCTAGCATCATTATAAATTGTTGTAGTTGTTGACTTGGTTGTCCTTTTTGCTATGGTTGTGGATGTTGCCAGGGGTGAAGCGTGGCCCTCTGCAGAGGGTAATCAGAATCTAAGCTAGTAAGATCCTTGTATTAGGACGTCTCGCTACATCACATTCACACAGAAATGCATACATGCGACTAAAACAATAAAACGCGTGCTATGCATTGCAAAATCTAAAGAGTTCCCTGCCGCGCGGTCTATTCTTGTCAACAGGACAGGAATGCAGCAATTTACAAGCTAAACTAATCTGAAAATACCATTCATTCATACTATCTAACAGACTTATAAACGCACATTTTTCATCCATTTTTTAAAATATGATTTGAAATATAATTTTCATGGTCATATTCACAGCCAGAGATTTTGTTATTCTAACATCTCATAAAGTTTCTCAAAAAGGACTCATTAACATTAAATGGCACAAAGTGCTTAAGTGGCATCTCTGTGACACAACGATGTGCAGCGATCTCGGAGAAGTGGCTATCTGCCGTTGCGGTATAGGTTCGATCGACCTATCAAGTGAATTGATGTTCTTGATACGTTCGACTGATTTTGATCACAGTTATAGCTAGATCTAGACTATATTATTATGCTTTGACAGCTCTTGCTGTGCGTAGAGTAAATTATTCTTATATGACCTCAAACAAACAAAACATCCACACAAACTCTTTCACTCTACTCTTTCCCTTTCGATTAGGATGAAAACGACCGCATAGTGAAAAATGTGCACAGGTAAAATCAGGTCAAACTTTGATTATAATCCTAGAGGCCTAGTTATAATCCTATTTTTTTCCCCCCACTATTCTGCCCAATTCGCGGCCCCTTCAACGAATACAGGCTATGCGCAAGCTAGCTTCTGGGTGTAGTCAAGTCTTCTTCGTCTTTGTTAATCACTGACTATGGACCAGTTCATAAGGTGTAGGTCCCTATGAAGATGCTTTTCGGGGAGGGGTGTTGGACTATAACAAACGCAAATACCGAGGCAGAATAGAATGCTGAACTGACTAAATGGACTTTCTCGATTTGAAAAGCATAGTAATTCTAGAAATAATATTCGAAGGGTAATCACTGACTATTAATTTGATTAAAAGATTTGTCAGTTTTGTTGGAACCAAGCACCGTTGTTGCTATAACCTAAACGTGTTGTTTTAGAATTTTATTTTTTTTAATTATTATTTTGATCATTTCTCCATGACTTACTCTGCATTGAACCTGCATGTATTTACGGACATTTTATTCTGCCATAGTGTGGGAATAATACTATTTAAAAATGTCGCTTTAATGTTGCGCTTATTTTCATTTTTTGGAGTCGTTTCTCTGCTTTTTTTGTTCCAATGTTTTTTCAACTGTTGCACTTGTTGTTGCTGTTCTGGTTGTGATGTTACTGTTGCTTTTCTTAAAGTTTCTATACCTTTTAGTATTATTTTAAATAATGTTTTACCTGTTGTAGTATCACATTTTGGTATTGGTGATATTAGTGGTGCTGTGATGATATCTTCGATGCTGATGATGTGTTGTAAATATTCGTCCCCTTAGAATGACAAGGTTCTGTCTCCCACTTTTTGGCTGAACCAAGTTACACACTACACACTACTTCCACGGGCCTTATTGTGTGTCGTTCGGTGTGTAATTTGTAAGAATTACTAAAAAACAAAACATATTATTTGCTCTAAAAGTTGTGATCACATGAAACTTCAAGCCTCGATTTCTCAAAAGTTGTGGAAAGGGACTAAGAGTCCTGTCGTGTAAGGAGACGTATAGTTGATATTGTATTAATGGTGTTTTTGAATGCTATTACTGGCGGAGATAATTGAAGCTGTTGTTGTTTTTAATGTTGCAATTTTTTATTATTTTACTGTTTCATTGTTCTTTCCGTTCTAATTGATGTAGGTTTCGTTTACTGTGTCATCTTTTGTTGTCGCTACTTGTGTCTTCGTTGTTGATGCTGCCGCTGTTATTGTTACGACTCTTGTGGTTGTCTTTTCGTAACTGTTGCTTTGGTCACCGGCGATAGGGATATCTGAAAGAGAAAAAGAAAAAACAAGACTTGCTGATAGGAATTAATCATAACGCATATCATTTACCGAGATTCCTGTATATAATAAATAAAATATTAAATCATGCTTAAACCGTTTGACATAGAATCAAAGAGACTAGAAACAATAAGATGAGACTACTAGCGCATTTAGTGTGCACAGATATCGCACCTCCACCTAGCGGCTAATGCACGGATGTCATGAACGCTGTTGTATTTTACAAAGCCAAATAGACAAAATATTGAATTTTGTTCACTGTTCAGATGTCGATATGGGCCATACCTTCTTTTGTAATTTTAACTTTAATCGCTGTGGGAAAAGTCTGACTATTTTTTTCTTTGTTTTTAAGTCCCAGTAGCACTGTCACAAATCAGCATCATTAATTTATCTATAATATCAAGCATTCTTTTCATGCTATGCGCTATGGACCCTGCCCCCGATCGGCGCGCGAACTGTGTGCACATTTTTTTTAGAGGTGCAAAAATTCTCTTTGCCTCCATATCGGTGACGAGCGGAGCGGAACGGATGCTGTGGACATGTATACAGAGGCAAACAGTGTTTTGCTTTGTCATACGTCATTTTCCGTAAAAAGTAGCGAAGCGGAGCGGATGCTGTGGACAAGATCACTAAATCAACAAAAATGTTAATATTTCACCTTTTTTTTTGTTTTGTTGTTGTTTTAAGTGCCGTAAGATCATTTTAAATGATATTAAAAGCTATTCTGTTACCATCCGAAAGCGCACAATCGGTTAAACTTGAATTCCCATGCGGGCCGTGTCTTGAGAGACATATTAGGGACTGGGGTCCTCATTAAAACCATGAAAACTTTAGAGTAGAGCATAATTATATTAGAATATATCACTGACAGTTCAAAGCCGAGAGTGGCTTCAACCAGAGGCGCAGGATCTATCGTTAATATGCTGTGACAATTTCGGCCCCGCGGACGGGGGGTGGGGGAGGGGGAAGCTATTGAGATTGTGATAAAAGAATATTTCGGGGTGAGAAGGCAAGACATAATAAGACAAGGCAGCTTGGGAGGGTCTCAAACAAAGCTCCCTGGTAAATTTATTAAAGGAAAAAAAAGTATATAAAAATTACGCAAATTACAATTCTGCTCTATATTTCTCGCTCAATGACAATGTAGGAGACAAGACACCATTGAGATTGTAATGATAATGTGTGTCTTATATATACGATACGATTGTTGAAGTCATTATGATCTTGTAAATAACATCAAAATGTTCAACTGACTAATTTCAGCCACCTTAGAATTTTGAAGTAGGCGTGGAAAATATTATAATTATTTTAAAAATGTACTTATATATACAGTTTACGTGTATACACAGTGTAACATTTTACCATTTTTAGAGCTGTATTGTGACAATTGTCTTTCGCTTTAACGGTCCAATCTTATTTGGTGTTTATTCAGTGATTGTAAGTGAAGTTTTATCTCCACGGGCTTTTGCTGAATATCATTTAAGTTGTACACTATGCCATTGTATGTGCATGGCCGCTAGTATTAAATTTTATTGTATAGTATATTTGTTTCCTCAATAACCATATTATAACGGAAGTAGGGCCTCCGATGTAATCATGAAATGCTTTTTAACCGCTAAGCCTTAATTTCTACAAAATATCATGTGTCGCACAGAAAGTCGTAAACTTGTACGTGGGCATATTTTAAAGGGTCTTGAAGTTCGCTTTTTTTTTTTTAATAGTTTCGTCGATTCTAGCCACAGCTGAGTTGAACCAAAGATACTAGAATTGATAAGATAAGACAGCTAGTGCTTTTAGCGTGTACAGATTTCGTACCGCCACATAGCGGTAAACGCGATGAAGTCATGAAAAGTGCCGTATCTTACAAAGCTAAATGGGGAAAATATTGAATTTTATTCACTGTTTCTATCGCTATCGGCCTTGATTGTCATCACTTATTGTGGAATTATAACGTCAATCGCAGTGGGAAAACTCTGGTTATTTTTTCTTTTTTTTTTTAGCCGCAATAGCATTTCACAACTTTGCATTATAATTTTACCATTACATGTATAGGTAGAATGCGCATATCCACCATCTTGTCTGTCCGGATCCACTTAAGGCGTCGCGAACCAATCGGCGGCGAGTTTTAAAAAAGTTCACTAATGTAACCAAGGACACGTGTGTGTACAATTCGGTCAATTCTTTCACTTCCTTTCTCTTGTTTTCTTCTTCTTCTTCCCATGTAGTTGACTCGTCTATATAATCTGACGATTCCTCAACTGCACTATGTGCGACTCGACGCCCATGCTCTGAGGCTAAAACAGGCTAAAACAGCATATATTAAGACCATTTAAAATATATCGTTGTGTAATTTCTTTGTATATGTATATCTCTGGTTAAAAATATCTCCTGGTACCTAGATTGTGCACAGAAATAGACCCACACTTTAAATACAATGGTAGCTGCAACGGATAATTATGTTCTTCAATTCATTGCCAAAAGCCGTTGCAGACGATATTTTTTGGACTTCTGCCGGGAGGTTGTTCCACATCCTGATGACACTAGGGTAAAAAGAGTAAAGATGGCTGTTAATCCGTGAGTTGGGGATGTTATATTTTATGTTATTCTTTCTGTTGCCTCTGGTGTTAATGCTGAGGTGGTTCAGTGGGATATCGGTATTTCCTTCCCTGCCCTTATAAAATAGTTTTACTTTGTTTTTTGCTCTTCTTTCTTCTAGTGGTGTCCACTCGAGGTCTCTCATCATTGTATTGACACTACTGCTTCTAGCATAATCATTTGTCACAAAGCGAGCAGCTCTCCTCTGGACCCTTTCCAGTTGTTCTATGTTTATCCGACAGTGGGGGTCCCAGACACTGCAGCCATACTCTAGGGAGGGCCTCACGAAGGTGTTATAGCATTTTTCTTTTACTTTCCCATCACAGTTAGAGATGTTCCTTTTCAGAAATGCTAGTATACTGTTTGCTTTGTTACATGTGCTATTAATATGTTGGTTCCATGTAAGTTTTCTGTCTAATGTAATTCCTAAATATTTAGCCTCATCTGTTTCACTCAATTTCTCGCCATGTATAAAGTAGTCCGAGGTGATCTTGCGATGTTTATTTGAAATTCTCAGGACTTGGCATTTATTGGGGTGGAATTCCATACGCCAGTCCCTCTCCCATTCTTGTAGACTGTCCAAATCTTTCTGTAAAATTTCCGTATCTTCTTTTGAATTTATTGATCTATAGAGGAGGCTATCATCAGCGAACAGTCGTAATTTAGTGCCTGGAGAGATCTTACTCGGCATATCGTTAATGTAAACTAAAAATAGCAAGGGGCCCATTACAGTACCCTGAGGTACTCCCGAGAGAACAGGTGCAGGATTGGATGACTTTCCGTCAACGACTACTATTTGTGTTCTGTTTTCTAAAAAAGACTTAATCCACTTCAAAGTACTGTTTCTAACTCCATAATGGTTTAGTTTAGTCAAAAGGTTAGCATGGTGCACTTTATCGAAGGCCTTACTGAAATCTAGTAAAATGGTGTCCGTCTGCCTGGTATTATTCAAGTTATTAACAAAATCGTTGCAAGTTGTGATCAGCTGGGACTCACACGACCTGTATTTTCTAAAACCATGCTGTACATGTGTTAAAATACACGGAAGTTTACACGGATGGTAGGGAATCTGACCAGCTTGGATACATCATTTCCACCTCTGTCACAACAGTCAACTGCAATGCAACCAGCAGGCATTTTAACCGCTTAGACACATCTCGAAGTTAAACTCATCAACTTATCCACCGGCCATCTTGTTTGGCGGAAGTACAAAACAAAAACTCTGTGACGTCATGCGCATTCTACCTATATCAAGCCTTCTTTTCATACTGTGCGCCCGATCAGCGCGCAAATTGGGTGCTCGGTTGTTGTTGTTTTTTGGTGGTGCCAAGAAGACATTTGAGCTGGAAAAAAAAAAAAGAAAGACGCATTTACTTCGAGTAGAATTAAAAATTATGACAAGAAATTTCGTTCTGCACCTCAATTTACATTACACTTTGGTGATCGAAACTTATTTTAAAAATCACGTCTTTACATTTCCCAAGTCAGCAGGCCAACTAGTAAATAAATAAACATTTCTGTGCTTTAAATAAAGGAAGTGTATATCCGTACAACATGTTGTATGGATATGGACAGTGCATATCCGTACATGTTTACCAAAAAGCGCGACTGGTGAAGGTTTGCTGAAACAAAACTTGGTATAGTGTTCACGAATTTAAAGTGACAACACATGGAATAGTCAGCTGGACCTGGGGGCGTGAGGGTCTAGTCAGTTTATATCAATGGGCGGTAGTCTGATTGACTAATCAGGCGAAAAGGGGGTTGGGGTAGCCATTGGTGATCGACGTACACTCAAGTATTATTAGCGCAGATCACGCAACCTCCGAGCTGAAGTCGGATTGTTTTGCTACTAAG